>CAKAOI010047606.1:0-16878 GCA_916701655.1 Sebastiscus albofasciatus
GTGGAAAATATGATTTCTGAGAGAGACGGGAGGAGCGACTTGTTTAAAAGAAATCTGTTTTATTACAACTGCTTCTCATTGGAGTTTTCCCGACCCTGAATCATTCACCTCATCCATTCATGCTTGTAGATAATACAACTACCGTATATTATATAGTGGCAGTTACCCTCCCAGGACTGGCAAAGAGCTCTTTGGTCGCCACTTGTGCTTTAGTCATTTTCAGGTAGTTGGTCCAGGTAAACTCTTCCTCTTTACAGCCTGCAGGACAAAAAAAAAACAGATGGAAGATTAAAATGATAAATACGCTTATTCGCTTTCTGAGAGTTAGGCGAGAGGATTGATGCTACTCTTGTATCTGTACATTAAATATGAAGCTACAGCCAGCAGATGGTTAGCGTAGCTTAGCATAAAGACTGGAAACAGGTGGAAACAGCTAGCCTGGCTCTAAAAGGCAACAAAATCCACCTACCAGCACCTTCAACACTTTATATCTTGTTTGTTTAATGTGTACAAAAACTGAGTCTTCCTGGAGTGTCGTCGTCAACGTGAGGTTGCCAGGCAACCAGCGGAGACTCCACAATGTTACTGAGAGTTAATGAGTGAGTGTTAGAGGTGCTGGTTTTGTTGTTTTATTACATTTGGACAGAGTTAAGTGATAGTGAATGAGTGTATTTCCCAAAACGTTGAACTATTCTTGAAGATTTATCCTGTGAAAGGTGAAAGATTAAAGACCTTTACACACCGGGGGCGAGATGCATAAACGACACGAACATGTGAAATACTCGCCTGGGAATATTATATGCCTAGGGCTTTTTTCTTGTGAAAGGGAAGAATGGAAGGAGTGGATCTGGTTCGCTCTGCCTCAAGATTGAAAGAAGTAATAAAGTTTGCCGTCTTGGTTCGGAGTACGGAGCCTCCGTGTTGTTGTTTTATAAATATAGGTGGCAACTCAACGCGTTCTGCACAACGTGATTGGTTGATGCCTTTATTCACGGTGCAAAAGCTCAGAAAATCAACCTAAAATTATATTAAATTTGCCGTAATATTTTCATTCTGTGTGAAAGTACTCATAACAGAAACAACAGTTTGAAAAAATATATTAACGTGTGAATTAATCGCACGAAAAAACGCTGCCGGTGTGTGAAGGTCTTAAGCATAAGTGACGGACAGAGTTTTTTTTTCTGTCCACGCTATTTTATTCTCTTTAGATTTAGATTTGCCCTCTGGTCTTTCAGTATGTCCAGAGCGTTGTGACCTCTGACCTTTGGGAGTGTGCAGTTTGTGTCCTGTGCTCTCACACCAGCCCGTCGGGTGGATGTCGGGGGAGTTGGCGTTCACCCAGAAGTCGTGGCAGTCGGAGTAGCCGTCGAAATGAAGCCTCAGCCGGTAACCACAGACCTGGATGACGACACGACACATTAGAGAAACAGACAGCCAGCCGGAGGAGGCGACGCCGGGCTGAACTCCTCCTGCATGCAAAGCAGCCGGTGAGCGATGAATGTTTTTAATCCTTAAATAATCAGCCCGGCCCATTAAGATCCAATCGACCGCGTTAATGGACGTCTGGCTCACCTCGGCCACGGTGAGGACGAAGTACATGGACGGATGCTGCGGGTCGATGCCCTCCAGCTTCATCCCCTGCTTAAAGCCGTTCTTCACTGTTGGCACCCTCTGGGTCTGGAAACAAAAAAAGAGATTCACATAAAATGAAGTGAAAATAAAGGATGGAGGGATATTGGAGTTTTTATTATTCTCATACTACTTATAATGTGTTTTACTCTATTTCTCCTGGAACAGAACGGCTCTTCAAGACAAAGCTTGTGTTGCAAAAAAATCGATTGTTGAAATAAATAACTTTAAAATGAAACTCCCCGCACTCCGTAACAGAATATTAATGCATGCCCTCCGGCTGCATACATCTCTTTCTCACAGGTACATTTACATTTCTCATTTCCTTCCCTGACAGTGCCGCACTATGTTTTCACTCAGGGCGATAGATATGTCCCTGTGCTATAGGCAGAGCTGCAGTGGTATGGGTACGCTGGGAGAACCTGAGCCTGGAAGTATAGTCTGAATATTAAACTCAAACGTACCTCTTGGAAAAGCTCGTTGGGCGCAGCATCAGCTTTGGCTTCCTCCAGATACAGAGCCCACGTCCACTGCTCCGTCTTAGTGTCTCCAGCTTCACCAAAAAAATACAAATTAACTAATTAGTTGATTCATTTATGCAAGGAAACAGGGGGAGGAAATGAAGTTAGGAAGGAGGACGGAAACAAACTCCCCGAGCAGCTAATGTTTGAAGATCTGTAATTTTACGCACAAGTTCTGAGTGAAAATGTTCATCTCAAAACACTCCTATTCCTTAATCTGGGAAAAATAACTGAAGAAAAGAAAGAAAAGTACTTAGAGGTCAGCAAAGGACAAGATAAATGGTATTAGTGATAATAGATTCCAGCATGAAACTTCCCCAGTTAATTTCTTACATTAAGACAATTACATTTTGAATTACAAGTTTTCTGAAAATGTATGTTTAAATATGCAAATGAGGTAATATCTTATTAAATATGTGATAATTTACATACATTTCCAGAATAGAAATCTGACTACAGAGGGGATTTTGGATATCTCTTTGTATCACTCCGTAAATCAGAAAATACTGTCATTACAAAAATCCATTTTCTCCATATTTTTAGGAATAAAATGTTCTATAAATCAGGCTATGAATGACATATGAACAAACCCCTCAGTAAGAACCTTGAAAATGTAGATAGGAATGAAACTGGAAAGTTTGGTGTATGTAAGTGCTGCTGAAGTGGAGATTTCTGGCTCAGAGTCTGAGAAAAAAAACTTATTTTGAGAAATCGACCTTTAAAGATGTGTATTGTAAAATTCCATCCATATAGCAAGACACTGCAGGTGAATAGGTTAATAAGATTTAACTAATAGATATCACCATGAAACTTCTTCAGTTGATTATATACATTCAGACAATCATTTTTTGTATTACAAATTTTCTGAAATTTAATGTTTAAATATGCAAATGAGGCGTTATCTAATGCTACGTTTTAGTGAATTTAGGAGAAATCTACAGACGCAAACAGACAAAGTAGTAAATTAAACATCTAAATTTGTAATTTGGATGTTTTCTTTCCACTAGTCTGAAAGAAGACGTGTTATGGAAGCAAAATAGCCCCAAATCCAGTGCATGAAAAGTTATGTTTTTGCCTGGGGTGTCTCCCCTTAAATCCATTCAGTATAGGAGCTGGATGAAATAACAGGATTACTTGACACTATAACGCAATTCAATGCAGCAGCCTAATAATAAATCCAACCCACAACTGTTTGATAGTGTCAGAGAGATTGATTCAATTTAAAGGAGCTCATCATTTGTGGTGTCATTGTATGGAATAGCATCATATTATCATGGATATGTTATTATGACTTGACTTATATGTGAGGGGGAAAGGAGGAAAAACAGACTGTACAGCAAAAAAGGATGAAAGATGATATAACAGACAAATGTTAAAGATAAAGATTAGTCCAACCTCCTCTGATGAGTCTGCTGTCTGCTTTAGAATCATCCATTTTCTCATCCTATAAAAACATGTAATAGAAATTACACAAGAGCTCAGAGTAGAAAGACAATATAGTGACTTTACACTGAAACACTTTCAGTAATGTTATGTAATATTCATGCTCATCTGACTGAACTCAAAACATGTGGATGTTAAGTGTAAATAACAACGCTGTCTCACCGTGCCGTCGATGTCAGAGTCCTCCTCGGAGGGACTCAGGTATTCCTTCCTCTTCCTCTTCCTCATGGGTTTCAGGTGGTCGGGGTTAAGAGAGGAGACCCTCCCGCCTGCTGGCACCTTCTCCACCCCGACGCTCCTCCTGAGGAGCAGAGAGGACAGACACAGTGTTCCTCAAGTCTAAACACATCACAAGACTGTAGTTGGTTTCCTTATTTCTTACTATCGTGGTATTTATTTCCGCCTTGTTCTCTCCATTGCAGGGTTGATTTTCTTGTACTTTACAGTTTTGGTGCACCGTGTTTGTCTCAACAAGTCTACTTCATATTTCTTGGTTTTTAAAAAAAATACACCATCACCCAAAAAAACCAAACAGTATGTGTGCTGGTTTATGAGTGAGCAATTAATATATGGTTGATTCTGCAACTAGTGTACACTGTATGTAGTAGGGATGTGCGCGTTTAATCCATAGTCGCTTAAACGTTGCTACCCTCGCTAGTCAGTACCAAAAATACTAGTCGGTTAAACTTATCATTATTTAATTAATGTACACATTTAAATTACATATTGACCGATGCTGTCTCAGCTGTTAGTGTGGAGAGCTGCTGATCCTCTTACTACCGCCACCTCTTTCTGAAGTAGCAGCTGGGTTTCAGCTGTCAGTCTGGTTCTCTCCTGTTTGACTGGATTGGTCGGCAGATAGGGCTGTATCAAATGTCATTTTTTTAGATGCGTAGCTTTGATTGAGGTTTTCAAATGAAGCTTTGAATGCCAGCATATTTTATGACGTTAGACCGCCCTGTTTTAACACAGGTGTGTGCAGGAGTGTAAACAGGTTTTTGACCGCAGTGAAAAAGCCGTTTTTGAAAGGCTAAATGCCAACAAATATGGATTGAAGCAAAATATTTGGTTAGATACAATTTTTTTGTGAATTTTGGAAATTATTTTCTTCAATAAATGTTAGACTTTTGGACTTTTGGACTGCAACAATTAACGTTACAGAGACGATCGAGAGCTATGTATGTTTTATGGAGACATATAAGAAAGTGTGAAGGTAATTAAACTTGCACATTAAGATACTAATGGAAGCCTATAAGCGATGCCAAACAATGACTCCTCTTAGACGGCGGTCCTCGCTGGCATTTCATCAAATATTACACCACACACTGGGTTGATGAGGCGCATTTCTAACCGGGCAACCGGAGCGGACACTGGGGACATATTGATTTCAGCGGCATTTCAAATATGATTTGGTTATTGAAAAATATGATTTTGAATGCCTCTTATACACAATGTTTAACCTCATAGATTAAATTGTGATCTATTTTGACTGTTTTCTAAGTGTTTGCTTACTGTTAGACTGGTCGACTAGTCTAAGTTAGTCGTTAGAAACATCATTAGTATGTAGAGATGCATAAAGGAGAAGCAGCTGTTAACCAACATACTTGTCAGTGATGGGCTCTCTGCGTAGCTCCTCTATGAAGGTCCTGTGAGCTCTGGCATCATGGTTCTGTGGTCCCGGTCCAACCTGGACCTGGTGGACTTCAGGTTTCACCGGCACCAACCTCTCCGGCTCCACGGCCGCACCTCTCACAGAGCCGACGGGCGCCGACACAGCTGACATAAAAGAGACAGACAAAGTCATTAAAAGTTTCAAATCTTAATTAAAAACTGTCTTTGATGGATTTTTATTTCCTTTATTGCTGCACTATAACTATACTTCTATAATATCTCTTATTATTTTTGACCATTTCCAAATTAATTAAATTTTTTCAGCTGGATTTATATTTTTCCCAGCATGTGAGTGATGCCTGCTTGATATTTTTAACATGAACCTGCAGCTGCACACTCTTCACTTATCAAGAGGAGCTCTGCTGCAGCTAATTATTGCTCAACTGATCACTGAAAAGGGCATGCTGTGAAATACTTTAAAGAGCCGTGCAGTCATATATAGAAAGTAACAGCACAACACCAGCATGACCTGCAACACCAGGAAATACACTCTGATTTGTTTTATTACAAACTCTTTACACATCTAAATCCAATGCAAAGTAGTACTTCAAGGTATCAGGCGTTAAAATTGGCATTAAACTGCAGTATTTTGTGTTCGGTATCCTGAACTACTCCTACTACCTGGCTTGTCTGCTGGAGCACTTTCTGTGTCAGCCGATCTCCCAGAAGTCCCAGCTGCTGGTTCAGTGGTGCTGCTGGTGGTCCCCGGGGTGATCAGTGTGCTCAGTGTTCCCACATCACTCACACAGAACTACAACACACAAACACACACACACACACACACACACATGCATGCATCAGTGGATCCATCTGTTAAAATGTGTCTTGATGTTTTACGATGATGTTTTGTCCATTCAGCCCTTTTTCTCCTCAAAATAATTCATTAGACAATTTCAAAATATGCAATGTTACCTGTTTCATGTTCCTAACATAGACTGTATATAAGAAGTGGACGTAGTCACCGTGACGTCACCCATTGGTTTGTGGACTGCCGTTTTGAAGCCTCCAGTTTGGCTTTTTGTCCGTCGCCATGTTTTTTGTTTTTTTTTGCAAGAAGAGGGTGGAGCTAAGTACTGAGCGCTGAATAAGACATTTTTAGGCGACCAAAAAGGTTATAATGAACTTTGATGAACTGAAAACCCACTAAAAGGGTTGACGTTGTAAGACAGAAACACGGACAACTCCCAGACTGGACAACGCCGTGGTAGCGACCTGTCAATCACAAGGTAGCCACGCCCTGAAGCATCCCCTGCTTTATGGTCTATTTGACTCTAAATGGGACCATAATTTACTAAATGAACATCATGCTGTATTGAAGAAGACTTGAAACTAGCGATTGAGACCATAAACTCATGTTTACAATGTTTACTGAGGTAATAAATCAATAGAGAAGTAGGCTCGTCTTCTCAGAGACTTCTATACAATCAGACTTCTTTTTGCAGCCAGAGGAGTCGCCCCCTGCTGGCTGTTAGAAAGAATGCAAGTTTAAGGCACTTCTGCTTTGGCTTCACTTCTCAGACCCCCGAGTTGCCCACTGGTACCTAATCTGTTTCCGTTCTAGCAAACCCTCGTTTTAATGTGGGAAAACATGCATCACAGTTTGTTTATCTAGAAGTTTGGCTTTGTTATTGTGGCCTCCTTTAACCCACTGCAGTGAGTTCCAGTGTTTTCTGATCCAAATGTTAAATTTTAATTCAATTCACAAACCAGAAATGTTAATGATTCAGGATTTTAGTTTGATATTATTCTTACTTGTTAATGTGGCAAAATGCTTCCCCGAACAACTGAAACTGGATCAGATTATAACCTGAGTCTTTAGAGCGTCTTGGGTGCATTTACACATGTGAGTTAAATGTTGTCCGACTGGGACTGGATCATCACTGTTTACACTGTTATCGGCATTTTTACTTAGTTGTCAGTTGAGATAGACAAGAAAAAAATGTCCTTGCCTACATTCAAATCAAATATATAATACTACCTGGTTCGTGGTATTTTACAGCACAGGTAGAAAATTCAGACAACATAAAAGATAATTAGCCATGACACTATTTAATGTAGCCGTTAGCTCCAAGGCTGAATTCTTGTAGTGAGTCAAATGCATCAATCACCTCAAAATACCATGTACATACAGTATATATACAGTATATCTCTCTAAAGTCTTGACATCAATTTAATGGTTGCAACTCGTCATAATTTTCAGTTCTTGTTTAATGAGGCGATTGATTGTTTATTCTGTAAAATGTCAAAAGTTGTAACAAATGGCAGCATTTGTCGTTATTTCTTATTTTTTGATTTGCGATGATGTTGATTTTTCTCTCATAAATTAATTCAATAATTCAATTTATCAAAATATGAAACAGAAAAAAGCATGCAAATCTTCAAATTTCACATTAATATTCATTTTTACTTGATAAATTACTTAATTTATCACAGATTAATTTTCTGTTAATACCCGAATTAAGTGTTCACCTACTCTTATCAGGTGAACTCCTCTTTAACTCGAACTCCTCTCTAAAGACAATGCTGCTACAGCGGGAAGAACAACCGATACTGGAGCCAGAAACATCACTTTACCTTGAGGTTGCTGCTGGGCAGGATGGCCATCCCCTCCTTCCACTCCAAGACGTGGACGATACTACAAGCCCCGCCCACCTGCGCTGTCATAGTTGGCGTGGCCGTCTCATTGGCCCTGCCTCCTTTACCTGGGTCTCCCATGGCAACAGCCGGAGTCACCTCCAGCTTCTGATGTCCGGCAGCAGGAGCTGAGGAGAGAGATGAGTTCAAATTCATTAACTTTCTGTCTGAGCTCACCCAAGAGAGCACAATCTGTTTACACATCATGTTTTAATTTCACTGTAACATTTTGATTTCCCTTTTGTCTTAAACTAAACTTAAAGAAAAGCAAATTCACCTCATGGTACAAAATAACTGAGCTGTACTGTGTTGAGATGTTACCCTGTGTTACTAGAAACCAGCTATCCTACATGCATTAATTCAAGAGTCCTGTGGGCGGCTGTGGCTCAGGAGGTAACACTAATGGGAGGATCGGCGATTCAATCCCCGGCTCCTCCGGTCGACAGTGTCCTCGGGCAAGATACTGAATCCCAAATTGCTCCCAAAGGCTGCGCCATTGGTGTGTGTGAGCGTTAGATTAGATCCTGTACACCTTGTCCTGGCAGCCTCTGCTATCAGTGTATGAATGTGTGTGTGAACAGGGTAAATGTTGACATGTAGTGTGGTCAGAAGACTAGAAAGGCTTTCCACAGATTTAGCATTGCACTCGTATAACATTGTCAGACTCAAATGGTTCGTTTTTAGAAAAAAAAAGGTCTAAATCGATGCAGCAGAACCAGAGATACGGTCTTTTTTTCATTTCACGCGTTCCTCTTCCTTGACAAAACCTGCCGCCTACATTCCCCACAATGCAACTCAACTGCCGACAGTTCAGTCAGAGAGTATCGAAGCAAACTCACGCCATTTTGGACTGAAAACGCTTATTATATTTGAAATATTGTATCGTTCAACACGGGCCATTTCGGTAGAATATGACAATAGAATAGAAATAATTTAGTTTTACTTTTGTACAACACTTTATAGGCGGACGTTTTACTGGCGTCCGGTAGTCGCTTTCGGTCCAAAATAGCAGAAGCGTAACTTTGCTGCTGGGCGCTGACGTAACAATGGAACCAACAATTGACTATCACGTAAAGGATAATGTACAGCGAGCCGGTACTTGTTGTGAAAGAATCCCTGACAGGGTGCGATGCTGCCCCGACCCCGACGCCTCACGTCTTGGAAAAAGATGAGTGAGCGGAGAGACATTCAGTTGGTTGCAATCTGCAACCACACCACTAGATGCCACCAAATCCTGCACACCGTACCTTTAACAGGGATTATTTGTTGAGACAGTAGCTTGTACTGGCATCTGTGTAAACGTGACCACACCGTCACCCTCAGACGACAAGCTCACCTGGGAGGAGGAAAGCCGTGGTGGTGTGGGGTTGTTGGGGCCGAGCCTTCTTGGCCACACCGTCACTCCCACAGATGAGGACGGCCTCGTTGGGGGACGAGGAGGACGGGTCCAAAGGGGGGCGATCGGGTTCTTTGGGTAGAGCCTCCATGTTCACTTTGGCACTCATGACGGCGTCCCTGTCCCTTACTCCGGAGCGCTGGAGAGCAAAGAGAATGAGAGCAATGCTCGCAAAGGACGAACAGGTTTACAGCAGTGACAGTTTAAAGTTTTTCCTCATCTGAATCGAGGGTGTTTAGACAGAGGGTGTTGTATGTTGGACAGATTGTAAATCCCCCTCAGGCAAATTGGGGATTTTGTGGAATCAAGTCTCGACTTGCTGAGAGTGAATAGTGTTAACTTCAGGAAATTCAGGAAATGAAGGAAATTAATAGATTTGTGGCACTTTTTTGTTTTAAATAACATACTTTTTAATCTTTGGGCTTGGGGGGAGGGTATCAAGTATTTTCAAGTTAAAAGGCTGAAGTCAAAGTGAAGTTAAGAGTTATTGGTCTTAAAGTCCAAGTCGAGCTGCAAGTCTTTTTTTGGTTTCGTCAAGTCTAACTAAAGCCATTAAATTCGAGACACCTGCCCTCAAAATGTTTTTACCGTGGTTTGATATATCTGAATGTTTTTCTTGCGCCATTGTTATCATTAATTCTAAGGGTTTTAATACAATGCACATCCACAAGAAGGGAAAAATAACACACATTACAAGATAAGAAAAGACCTGAGTGCATTTCTCAACATATAAAATTGTATGACCGTCATTTTTAGATTATAAAATGATAGAGTAGTAACTTTATTGATCCCGAGGGAAATTCAAGTTTCCAGCATCACAGTACCATTAGTGCAAAACATATTAGTAAAAAGACAAAAGTAAGTAATACAGAGTATAAAAAATATACCAAATAACAGGAGATGAAGAAACTGTTAAAACTGAATATAGTGCAGGGTAACAACTGAGATACGGGACTATTAAAAATGTGAATATAGTGCAGAAAGTGATATAGTGCTGAATAATAAAATATAGGAGATATAGATATTAAAGGTCCCATATCGTGCTCATTTTCACGTACACTGCAACAGGAAATAAACTGGAACACATTTAGAATGTTCACGTTTAAAAAGTAAACATGTAATGGTCTAAATATCGTATATGTGTGACATCACAAATGGACAGAAATCCAACGGCTTGGTTCAAACGTGCAATTTCTGAATACGGGCTGTGTGTATTTCTTCATATATTGAGCATTTTGATAGTTTAACCGTATTTATATAGCACTTTAACCTGCTTTATAATGTAAAAGACCTGAAAATCTCACTTTTTGCAATATGGGACCTTTAAGAAATGTCAAATATGGAATATAATATAATAAGAACTGAGGCAGAGAGGTTTTTTTAAAAAAAAAATAGACTAAAGTGAAGATTAGGCTGTACATCTTATGTTAGATGATGGTGCACATACTTTTTCTCAGAAATCTAACATTAGTATTGATGTCCATATGGGCAGGTTCTGACCCTGGTCTACCCTATAGCTGACTTCCTGCCTTCAAATGTGTCCTAAAATGTCTCTGAAACATATGGATTCATATTTATCAAAAGTAAAAACTACTTTTTATTCGACATATTTACCCCAAACTTTAAAAATAAAACATTAAATAAGTAACTTTGAAGGGTGTCATTAACAGAGAGTCTTCCTCCTCCATTAAAAAGCCATGATGACCTGGTGTGACTTTAACAGCCATCCATTAGGTACACACCAATAAAAAAAAGGCAGTAATGGTGACACACCAATATTTACGCACAAGTCCACACACACATACTCCAAAAAAAAAAAAATACATTTCAGTTAAAATGGCGGAGACAAAAACATCCATGAGGCAAAAAAATATATCTATAAAAACCCTGTGAAAATACCATTTTAATGAAAACTGAACCCTGTCACCCATTCAGGCTGCATCTCCAATGAATGAGCAACATTTTCACCTCAACAACAACGTTGTAAACATGTTGGAATATTTCAGTATAACATCTGCTGGTTTTAAAAACTATTTAACTCGATAGGTTAATTAAATTTGCGGCATTAAAATCAAATATTTTTATTCTAACAAGGGAAAGCTTTTGTGGTTGATTATAACCACAAAGCTAAACGGCTTTACCTCAATAAAAACACATATTTACACTTGTCTTTTTAAAACGTTTGTGGTTAAAGGATGCTCGGTGTCTGCCACAACTGGAGGAACATTATAAATAAGAGATTAATTGGTGGTTGCAGATCATTTCGGAACTGAATTTTTTGGCTTACCAGCTATGATCTCCTGCGGCTCCGGGGCTCCGACTGCGCATGCGTGGTTTCCCAGTACAGTCACTGCTCTCTGGCTATAATAAAAGACTTCCAGCTCCACTTCAGATATGTGGAAATAATGTAGTGGACTATTGATTAGTATTAGAGACTGGAGGTCGGTGGCTTTTAAATCAAATTTAAATCTGCAACACATTGATCCTGTTCATTCCCCCCCCAAAAAAGGAGCGAGCCGCCCCTCAATGAAAGAGCATTTATTATATAATTAGCAGGATATAGGTCATGTCGATACTGCAGTCAAGGTTTCTGTAATGCTGACACAAAGCAACAAGCAAGATTTTTTTTTTCATTAAGATCTTTTAATTGAACATACAATAAAAAAAGGACATTTTTTTTCTTGTTTAGATCTCATTCGTATGGAGAAAAAAAATAATCTGTAAGGGTGGGGGGGTTGCATTCAGTATGGTGTTTTAAGTTATAAACCCACAAAACAGACCCCTCCAGATATTTCAATGATGTACCTTTCAAGTACGAGGTGCACACTTTTAAATAAGCAAGAGGCTTGACAAAAAGAACAAAACCCTTAACCCCCTGGATTAAACTCGCAGAAAGAGAGATGAAATACAAAAATGACTATCAGGGCTGTAAATTCAAAACAAAAAGCAGGAAACGCAAGAAATTTTGCATTCGAGGCCTTTGACGCTCCAGGCAAAAAAGAAATCCATAAAGTAAAAAGGGTCTTCTACAGATATCCTGCTCATGGTTACAAAAAAAAAAAAACCCAAACATCGGTAGCAACAAAAAGCAGGAAGTCAGTTTTCAATGCTGATCACACTGTCTATGTACAAGAGGTTAAAAGGGGATCTTAATAGTCCACCTACAATGCAAGTTGTTCAAACATGAAATACAAACCCTTATTTTTGTTTTTATTGTAAATATGCAGTTCTGCAAGTTCTTGCATCCCAGTTGAGCATTTTAGAGTGCCGCAAGACAACACCGAGATTGGCCGATTCCTTGAGAAATTGGTTATTGAGACCGCAGCTCAGAAAGTCTCCAATACTGTAGCTTAATGCTACTTTTCTCCCACAACTATGCAGTTCAAACTATGTCTGATGGCTGCTCCAGACAGAAATGGACAGGGAACGCTTGCAAATGCTAGTAAATCGTATCGATCTACGAACGGAACAAGATCTGTTGCAAACTGAGATGCACGATTAAGGTAAAATAAAGACAACTTAAATTTTCTATTAACTATTAACAGTTTGATTTAACAGACTGTTGGGACAGATCTAGTTTACCAATCAAGTTGAAATGTTTGGGACACATTGACTTGAACCATCTAATGTTGCAGCTCTAAAGATTTTAAGACTTGCACTTCAGTTTGTGAAAATAAGTCGGAAAAAAATGTGATTTTGTGATTCAGAAACCAAAATCGTTACTGTGGTGCATCCTCTAATAAAACTGCGTCTAAAACAAGTTTAAGACAAGCGCACACTTGAAGGAGAAAAGTAGACAAGCCATGAAGCATAAGCCAGTATGACGACACTGCTCATTATGTACAGCATAGGGATCAAGCTCGACAACGAGAGAAAATGCCTCTCTTTATCCAATTCCACTATTCCTGAGAAGCCGATCGTGACCGTGAGCGAGACCTTGAGCGGGAGGCTGAGCGTTTCTCCCTGGACTTGGAGCGGCGATCAACCTCGGGAGGTGATGGGGAGCGAGAGGGAGATTTGACGACACTCTCCTCCTTCCCGTTCTCCATCGGGGAGGGTGAACGACTGCGGGACTTCTTGTCGGCGGCGGCGACAACGCACATCTCCTTGGATGGACTGCGAGAACCCCGCTCCGACTTTACCTTTGAGCGACTCTTTGAACGGGATTTGGATTTGCGCTCGGCTGAACGGGAGCGGGATTTGCGGGAGCGTGAACGAGATTTAGATTTGCGGGATCGAGAACGGGACCTGCGGTTGCGAGATCGGGATTTGCTGTCTCCTGACTTGGAGCGAGACTTCCTTCCAGATCGGGAGCGGGATTGGTGACGTCTCTTGTTGCCATGGGAACGAGACCTGTAAGGAATGAAAGAAAGGCAAATGCTTTACATGACTGTGCTAATTAACAAAAAGTTGTTTGATTTCTGGCACAATACATATCATCTATACCCTATTTATCTATGACAATACTTTAACTAGAACTCCAATCTGTATTTTAATCTTATTTTTTTTTTCCCCGATTAGACCCACTCTCACCTGGAGTGGGATCTGGACCGGCTCCTGGAACTCCTGCTTCTGCGGCTCCTGCTGCGGGAGCGGCGGCGACTACGAGATCTAAGGATGACAGTACAAAGTCAAAACAGACCTATATCCAATTCCTATGCAATATATCAGTTTGAGTTTGAACGCAACACGTGTATTTCTTTTATATACAAAAAGTCTAACATTGCGTTCTAATACCCAAACTACCATACTATTTAGTATGCCAGAAAATTATTTAGTACGTCCCAATACATAGTATATCAAATGCAGTATGCCCTACTGCATCTGGTTGCATTTTGCAGCATGCAAGCCAGCATGCCTTTCTGACTATTCTGACCCACAATCCTCTGCGCAACATGATGAGAAAGAGGGTCAAAGTTCAGGGCACAATGTTATGACAAAGTACTATGTCCCAATTTTATGTATTCTGCATGTAACAGTACGTACTTTGTAATGCCAGCTGCAAAATGTACTAAAAGCGATTGGAACGTAGCCTAATGCATCAAAGAGCTTGTTCAGTGTTCCCACCTGGAGCGGCTGCCAGAGTAAGACCTGCGTTTGCGAGCGCGGTCCTCCACCAGACGAATCTTGCGTCCGTTAATGTCTGTACCGTCCAACTTGTCAATGGCCCTCTTCATGTCCGACTGGGACCGAAACTCGATCACACCCTCGTTTGTGCGTTCCTTGTGGGCATCTGCATACGTCACCTCTCCTGCCTGACGCATGAAGTCCTGTAAGACACGAACAATGAGAAAAACAATAAAATATGCTGACGCTCATTTGGTGAACAGTTGCCGTGTAAATCATCTTGATGCAACAATTCACCATAGTTACCTGAACCGTGAAAAACAATGGTTTGTGTTCTTACCTTGAGGTCCTGCCAACTGCAGCGGCTGGACAAGTTCTCCACGACGAGACGGTACTCAGTACGGACTGGAGGTCCATACTTATCCCTGCCAGAGCGGCTCCGGCTGCTGTAACCGCTACCTTTAAACACAACAGCACATGAACAAAGTTAGAAATGACAAAAATGGCCAAGACACAAAGAACTACTGGCCTGGGTTATCAAATGAACAAAAGGCAGTGAGTGACCTGCCAGATAAAAGTCCAAGGGGGTATAAATTTTAACTAAATAATGACAGGAGTCCTTCTGATCCCATTTTCAAACACAAAGCTTCAGATAAATGATCTACAGGCCACTGCACGGGCTCTTTGTACTGTTTGTATTGTTCAGCATTTTGATGTTGTTCTCTGCTGCAAAGAACACCACTGCATCTGTTTCCGGCAATACAAAGCCTGTCTTACTCCGGTACATCACACTGTGATGGTTTAGCTGCATAAACAAATGAACAGTGATGTTCTTTCAAGACCTCCGAACCCTGTAACACAAACAGAAAGGAGGTATCCACATAGGCTGCGGTCAAGGACACTGTTCGATCAAATTGAGAAAGAACGGTGTAAAGAAACACATACACCAATCTTTTGGTATTTGACCGGATGCTGGTCTGAAATTTTGTTTTCCAGTTTTCTCACTTACAACATTTCTTTTGATTGTAAGTTCTTTACTTGAGCCGCTCCACTTATGTTTGCTGTCAACATAGAAACCAATGGCAATCCTCACCATCACCCCTGGTCTATTGGCAAAAGGCTGCTGTCATCATGGCTTCCGGTTAGGTCAGCCAAGGATCAAGGGGGGGCAAAGGTCACACACACATTGTAAGGTGAAAGCCAAGGCCAAACGGGACAGGCAGTCATCTTAGCCAGTCATCTTTAGCCTCAATGGACTCTCAGCCTCAGCCCGCAACTGGACTCTTTCAAATTGAAACATCAAGGACTTTTGTTAATGTTGAATATAAAAAATATATACCAAAATACACATTTCACATGAAAATGTTAGTCTAGTCCTAATGATTACGCTAAAACTAGCTAGGATTGTAGTGATCACTAGTGATTAGCTTTCTTTTGTGGTGCAAACAACAAATTTGGAAATTCATTCCTTAAAAAATTGGCTCGCCAAAATAACGATGATCATCCAAGAGATGAAAATGCAATGCAATCCGTGATAGGAAAGCCTTGCTTTCAAACTATCTTAGCTAATGCCAACTCTACAGTTCTGAGATCTGCTATTTGAGGGCTCTGACGTGCATATTGTTGTTCCACCCCGATAATGAACCACAGACCAATCAAGGGTGGCCCAAGATCACTATGGAGGAGCAAAAACCGGCAGGTCACCAACCCTTGATGGTAGAAAATGAGAACTATTCAGCAGGATGAGGCTGAACACACCAAAAAAAAAAAGTTAAACTGCCTGAGAAAGAAGAATGTAGATGAGGAACTTCTCCATGTGGATGCTGCTACATAAGTGAATAAACATGTATATATAGTATAGTACCACTATACATAATCTCAAAGCAACTTTTAAAGTTTGCATGCAATCTGAGTAAATGTGTAGCCACCTAGCACTATCATGGGATTGAAGACTTCTAATTATAAATCTTGACAGTGTACCTGAAACTCAAGATTCACCTGAAATAGTCAAACATGTGTAAACTTATATGCTGCAAGTTAAGTTATGAAACAAGTAATAAACAGCTCTCTGTGCAGTCCACATCGACACCTCACCCCAAGGGGAAGGGGAAGAGAGGGTATCTTGTAATAGACTGCACTTACTGCGCCCACCACCCCAGTAACCCCCACCGTAGCCATCTCGGTCTCTCCGCGGCCCCCGGGCGTGTTCCACGATCACCCGCTCCCCGCACAGCTCCTTCCCGTTCAGCTCGTACACGGCATCGTCTGCGTCCCGGTTATCCTCGAACTCCACGAATCCATAGCTGGAAGGAGACAGGAAAAGACAGATTAACAACAAAACTTTTAATTATACCCACTTAATCGTATCGTAAATTTGTGAGCCTGGTTTGATAGCTCAGGGCTTATTATGCCCTTTTCTATCCATAGGAAGGAGAGAGGAGATGGAGGAGGAGCCCAGTCGGTGCTGAGGCATCATGACCCATGCCCGGCCAGTTGAGTTTTGTTTTTCTTCTAATA
>CAKAOI010047607.1:0-81655 GCA_916701655.1 Sebastiscus albofasciatus
ATGTCCTTTAATCATCTGCATCTGTTATTAAAAGGGATGAATGGATGCCGAGAGATTAAATAAATGAAGAATGGCGGCGTTACTGGAAATGCACGGTGAATTCCGAAACTAAATCCTTGTTTTTCATTTAACTCTCTCCAGCTGCACTAAACAACATCACAATCTAATAGAAGCTCTTCCCAGTTCAAGGCAAAGCCCCTAATATACCGCAGGATCACAGTTAACACTGAAAGCGCTGAAAGTGAAATTTCCACGGCGATAAGTAGACAGCTATAACCCAACATGTGGGCCCAGCCATCCCGAGCTGTAATGAGTTTAAGTCCCTTACTGGCCGACTGTGCTGTCTCATTGTTTGATAGCAGTGTTATCCACACTCACTTACCCTTTCTCTTAGGCACTGCGGGGCCTCGGGGACTCGGCTCGGTTTGTGTGTTTACCAATTCCCACAACCTAGCCGGGACTCTCGGGGCGTCTCTTGGAAATTACATTCTGTAAGGTCCCCGAGACTATTTAGCTGGCTGGGTGGTAATAATTGCAGGGCAGGGAAAATCTGAGGAAGTGCAACTTTCCAACACGCAGTATATATGTATGGATGCTGGATGGAAGTATGTGCTATGAAACAGATTTAAACGTCTAAATGGGGACATCCGATTGTACATGTATTCCTGTGATTTCAAGCTAGCAAGGCTATCAAGATTCAGGTTAGCAATATGTATTTGGTAAAATGTCATCTTACACATCCATTGATTATTTTTTTGTCCATTTTGGGGAGCCAGAAAACAAGCAGTAAACGCAACACTGGCATATCATCACCCTTTATTAAGTTGACATGGTGAACTTGTTTCCCAACTGTCTCTTACACATCAAGCAGATACAGAGCAACATTAGTTTTAAGCTTGGTTTATGGTCGCCGTATAGCCGGTCAGTGCGCGGTACATTTTGAACAGATACAAAATGTAAGATTAATCACGATTAATTATGGACAATCACGCGACTATCCATCCATCCATCCATCTTCAACCGCTAATCCGGGTTCGGGTCGCGGGGGCAAACAGCTCCAGCAGGGGACCCCAAACTTCCCTTTCCCGGGCCACATTAACCGGCTCTGACTGGGGGATCCCGAGGCGTTCCCAGGCCAGTATGGAGATATAATCTCTCCACCTAGTCCTGGGTCTTCCCCGTGGTCTCCTCCCAGCTGGTCGTGCCTGGAACACCTCCCAAGGGAGGCGTCCAGGGGGGCATCCGTACTAGATGCCCGAACCACCTCAACTGGCTCCTTTCGACGCAAAGAAGCAGTGGCTCTACTCCGAGTCCCTCACAGATGACTGAGCTTCACACCCTATCTCTAAGGAAGGCGCCAGCCACCCTCCTGAGGAAACCCATTTCGGCCGCTTGTACCCGCGATCTCGTTCTTTCGGTCATGACCCAACCCTCATCAATCACGCGATTAAATATTTGAATCGATTGGTAGCCCTAGAAATGATCGATAGAGAAGATTTGGGCCATATCGCCTAGCCCTACTTTGTAGAATTGAGTGGGACTGCGGAGTCGGGTGATAATTCTCCGTTGGTTCGTCACAACAACAACAACAACTCCTTTAACAAGTAGTCATTTGATCCGTTGTTTATATACAGATATTGATAAGAGCAGCTTTAATGGGACATTTTGGAGGTTATACATATACATTACCATTTACAAAACTCCCAGACTTATAAGAAGCGCTGACCTGATATCCTGCATTTGTAAGGCTGAATACGTTTCTCCACCCAAATGTAGACAGTTGAATGGCCAAACTTAATCTTTGGACTCCACTCCACCACATTTCTCCACATGAAATGCCAAACGTCTGTCTATTTGACCTATCTCCCCGCTCTGAAGAATACAATGACTGACTGACTTGCAGGAGCCAAAGGTAAAGAAAGCGTGTCAGGAGAGGGAGGGGAGAGGCTGATAGAGCGAAAGGCCATTATTAGACTCATTCTGCATTTTTTTTGGTGGGAAGCGACTCCTGGAAATTGGAATTGTGCGACCTGCCAGCGACCGATAGGAGCCCTTTCAGTGAAATAAATAAAACCAAAAATAAATAGATAACTCGGGTTATTTTTAAATTAAAACAATCAATCAAAGAGAGAGAGAGGGAGGGGAGAAAAAAGCGGAGTGTGCTGAGACTGGCCATTAAGACAGTGGTGGGGTTGTTATTTCCGCACCTGTGGAAGGGCATAGCTCAGGCGTGTGAGCAAAGCTGAATATGAATGCAGTCAAACATACTGGACACTGGCCAGTAGCCATTATCTGCTACCAACACATACACACTAGTTGTTGGGGGGTGCTCTTTTAATCTCGATGCAGTAAATGTCTCCACTCGCTGCGACATGTCATGCTGAAGACATACACATCATGAATTATGCGCGATATAGCTCAATGCAGGCTTTATTTTTACCCTTTACCCAACTCGGCTTATGAGATATCTTGTCATATTTCCTCACTTATATGTGGCCATTTTCTAATAAGCAACATTGATGCGAGAATTTCGATTCTAAATAAGGTTTACTGTTACGCCGTTAAGCTTCCCTCTGTGGGAAATGTGTAATACAGACAGGCTGAAGGGTGGTTGGGATCAATTTTACCAGATAAAGCTGCATCTACTTTGCTATAATGGAGTCCCATGTGTGACCTTATCACCCTGTCACACATTCGCCATAACAAGGCGGTTGATGTTATTGTAAACAACTGATATTGTTAGTCCCCTCAGCCTCCCGTCCTCTCCACACAGCGCGGGCCTAATTAAGGCTGGATTTAGATGGTGGCATTTGGGTTTGTGTGGGCTGAATGATGCTTTCTGGTAAATGACCACATTAACGTGATGATTCCTCTCTCTGTCTTACCCCCCTCCCTCTATCTCTGCGCTGTTTCCCCACCGTGGCGGCGATACAGCCAGTGATCCGTGCAGATGCGAGGGGGGCCCCCACGCTGCGGCCTGTCTAATTGTTATCATATTTTGTCATCTGCGGCCTGTTATTTTAGCCATCGGTTAGGGACGCATATAAATACCCACTGACGTTTATTGAATGTCAAAGGCCACTGGGCGGCTGATTGATTTTGACCCCTTTTCCGTGATGTCAGAATGTGATTTGTTGCCACATCATGGCAATCTTAAAAAGCTATTTTCCCCGCCAGTGGAAATACTAACTATCACTCTGAGAGGAAAAGCGAGACTCATATAACTCTGGAATTAAGATTAATGGGCATTTTAGGAAGCCTGCCAGAAACTATGAAGATGTTTTTTTTTGGATACATTTAAAATAGAAAAGGGAATGTCACAGACGGCAATAATTAATAGATTTTGGGTAAAACTTTGGAGAAAGGGCAAGGCCTTAGCATTTTCAAAGGTGTGTTCAAGCATCTAATAATGCAGAGCTGGGGGCTTGCAGCACATAAAATAATAGCCCTGTGGATTAATATCCAGAGTAGTGCTGATGTTCCATATATACTTTCCTAGTTAACATTAGAATATTTAATAAAGTGAATGTAAATATGAGTGGCATTAATATTTGATCACCCACCATTTAGATATCTTTATAATATGGGTCTATAGAAATAACTGGAACCGCAAATATACATATTACATAGCCAGTCTACATTGAAAAAAGTAGATTTTTATTTTAGACTGTACATTTGTGTGTGTGTGTAAAGTTGTGTATGTTATATAGCAAAACTCTACACGTTCATCTAATTCATATCTGTCATCATTTGGTGAACAATGCATTTGCAGATCTTACTTATTAAAATGTCGTCCTTGTGAGAAACTTACAGCGGCATCATAATTCTTTTAGTTTGGTAGATCAGGGCATTTTGATCCACTGATGCAACAGAACTAATGTTAGGCAGACACTGTATGGATCAAGCCTGATTTGACCCTGAACCAGTTGCTCAAGGCAAACTTTAAAATTGGGAAATTCTGCCAGATCGGCTGTAGTTTGACGTTCAGTTCGAGGGGCGCAACACTTGGTTAATTCTTCATATGATCAGTATTTTGGCCAGCTGTCTTGCAGTTCTGATATCTTACATGGCTGCTCAGGGGATCCTACATAAACTGTAGTGACCTTGTTTTAATATATAATAGTATTTTACAAGTTCTGGCAAACTGTAGTTTTGACTTGAGAATTGTCAATGAACAAAACCAAGTCTACCTTTAGAATGAATGTCCATGTTGCGACAGGTCAATTGATCCGCAAAGTGCAGGCTGTTCTCATACACTGTTCATAGCTACGCCTACGAAAAGTAATGCACTTTAATTCTTATTATTATAAGTAATTTGTATGTAATCCACGTAATTGTGAAGCAGGAAGTATAAATAGCGACAAACACCGTGTAGGGAGGAGGTCAGGATGGATTTAAGTTACGCCACTTCGGTATTTTAACCCAAAGGTTGACTTATTTGTAAGTAACGCCACTTCCACGATCATTTCCTAAACCTAACTAAGTCGCTTTAACCTGAGTCGCCGACATCAATAGAAGTCCAGGCTGGCCGAAGCCAGAGGAAGCCCACCATCAAGAGAGGCTGCCATCACCAATGGCCTCGTATAGGAGCCCGTCATGTCACTTGGGTGACACAATTGGCCCAATCGTGCGGTTGCGGATTAGTCATACCTGTCACCAACCGACCAGAGAAACAAAGCACACTCTTGAGGACTGTGTTGTAGGCAAGCCACCGAAACCAAGACAAAGTCGTGACCAAGACTAGAGTGTATTGAGACCCAGACAATACCAAGACTTTGAGAGGTTGAGACCAAATCAAGAACAAGACCAAGGCAGGCCGATTCCGAGACAAGGCCAAGACCTACAAAAAGTGGTTTCGACACCAAGACCGATCTTGAGTACTAAAACCGTGCAAACAGGAACATCTTTGCTCTTCAGTTATGGACACATTAAGTAGGTAGGCCCAGTAGCCCGTTTGTATCGGCTAATTCCATGTTTCTAGTTTACACAAGACGACTCTACATTGTCAAGTCTATGCAAGGAAGAGGAGAAAATAGACATCGTATTCAGACAATACTACCAGTTCCTGCACAGGTAATACTTGACAAAAGTTAGGTGTGACAGGCAAATCAACAGTGAATCACAGAGGTTCAGGTGTTTCCCTTTTTAACAGCGTATGTTTTAGAATTACTAGATACTACTATACAACTGCAGAGAAGTGCATCAGGACTTTGGACAGCTTTGTTTTCTTCAACTTTGTTTCCTTTCCGCTTCTTGCCTTTGAAAATATCATTAAGGCCAATCAATTTGTGCAGCGCAGTGGCGAACATAAGACACCACAAAACTCAGGCAAGCTATTACCTGCTCATCCACCCACGCCGTCTGTCTTATCACTTCTTTCTGCGGACGGGCAATATAAGGGGAAGACCAAATGACATTTCATAACACAGATTAATGAGCACGGGAGTGTCGAGAGAAGTGAAGACACGCGACAGAGGTCAAGCATGTAATGACTGACCTTAAATTCAGCGGCGTCCAAAAGGTAAAGCAATGTGTGTGTGTGTGTGGGCGTTCCAAGTATCCTGTCAATGTTAAAAAGCCTTCAAACTTTATTTACCATCTGCCACGGTTTTCAGTAGGCATTAATGTCAGGACATGTCAGCTGTTAGTGTTTGGTTCAGTGTTTTTATGGCTGTAATTTAATGACTGATATGTAGAATATACGATAAATCTTTACTAAACTTCACTCTGACCTTTATTGAAGTATAAATCTTTACAGCACATGTGGGATCACTGATACGAATCTGGAATAGATTTTTTTATTTGTATTGTGGGACACCAGGACCATCACCATGATATGTCCGCTGTTGATCACAACACCTACAAAACTATTTCTTTGTCTGCATGCTCGCATGGCACATTTTTTTGTTTTTTTGCACTGCATTAATTAAGATTAATACTTAATGAAAGAGTTTAAAGACACTGCCTTTAAGCCTGCACATGCCTGCTACACACATTTTAAGTGGGAAGTGTCAGCTGGCGTTGCTCTGCTCTGCTAGTTCAGTAGTGTTCCCCAGTTGGCGTGCTAATACAGAGCGCTAAACTCCCACCCTCCCACCAATTGGCAGCTCAAACATTTTTTTGACAGCTCAAAATCTTTGATGTCACACAAAGACACAACCCGCATTATCACAAAACCCACTTTGTTTAGGCTATACATCCACGTTTTCTTGCTGGAGTCTTCTTCCTTTTACCACAACCAACTCAATCAAATAGCGTGGAAACCATCGGCAGGATTGTATTGTATGTACGAACGTGTTTTGTGTTAAATTACTTAAAATGAAAAAAACTGTGTGCATGTCTTTATAGTGCCTATTCACAATGTCATTTAGCCTCTGAGCTTGACCATATAAAGATTTCCATTAAAGCTTAGTGGGTTCATAAAAATCAGATGTCTTATTTTGAAATACGGCTGTCAAAGTTTGTTTTAACGCCGCTAATTTCTTTAACGCATTAATGCCATTTGCAATTTTTAGGTTTTAGCGGACTCAGTTTTAAAGCTAGAGTGATGATACAGGTATCATATGAAACTAGAAAACCTAAGGAATCCACTGGTACTAAATACAATAAATGTCATTTATGGTGTTTTTTTTCTGGTTGCCGAGAGTTGAAAAATGATCAGCTTTGTATAAAACGCTGCGCACTTTACTATTACTTTTTTTACCCAGTCGTCCAATCACAATGGAGGAAGGGGCGGGATAAATACCACAAAAACCAACCATCACATCCAATAAGTTCTGAACAACAACAATGGAGGAGAAATTAAGACACATAGACCGGTAGCATTCTTCAGCCTTCCCACCATACAGGGCAAGTTCTCTACCTTGTGCCGACATTTTCCCTTCTGCGGATATTCCGTATCCTAGCAACCAGACGCAACGGAAGGGCCTCAGTTGAAAAAAACAAAAAACGCTGCGCCTCATTGCCCTTCTGTGTTCTGCATTTGACAATAAACAAGGATTTAATTAGTATCTTTGTCATTTCAAAAGCAACAATATACCTAATAATAGCCTAACAATAAAGCTTATTTATATAGCACTAAAATCAGGAAAATTAAGTAATTTGCAAAAAAAAGAAAGAAAAAGTGACAGTAATACTGCAAATTGTGCCAATATTTATCACCGCAGGGGAAACTCCTTCACCACGACAGCTGATGGCTGATAATGGCCTAAGCAGTAGTAAAAAAAAAAAGGCAGCCAGTCATATTCAGATTTCAACATTCTCCTCTCGCGTTGTGTCTGAATCATTGTCTCCTCAGATAGTCAGCTCTAGCAGAGAACACTGCTTTCATACTGTAGCTCCAGAAAAACGGGCCCAGCAGCCTCCACCTGTACCCGATGCAGGTAGGTACGATCCGAGAGCCTTCTCTGGGGTACACGGGAAGACGAGACGCAGCCCAGTTGTGCTTGGGAGTCTGCTCCCTCTGCTAACTGTAATAAGACAGAAACTCTTATACTCTGTAGAGCAGGATGAAAATAGACACGTGCTAGACAGGAACACTTTAATCTTTCTCCTCTCTCTCCCTCTCCCCTCACTCCTTCTGCCACTGCCACACAGCTGAACAATGTCTCGGGGTACAGGAGTATGGGATTTGAAAACCTATATCTGCTCTGCGAGACAGAACTGGATCCCGCTCTCCTTTTGTGTTTTTTTTTTTTCCGCTGCAGTCATAAATTTTGCATGTGGGAGCGCGGGGGAGCGCCGCTCGCTGAGCGAGCCTCGGCAGGCGGCGTGCTGCGCCAAGAGAGGATGGCCGGGGCTGCTATTAAATAGCACCACAGTGGTTCTCGGGCCGCTCGGGGGGAAGAAGGCATTTCTGTGGGAGGCGATTGGTGTGCGGCAAGGAGAGTGACCACGTGCAATCTGTTCAGCACAGCGGCGCTGGAGGTGCAAGCCAAAGCCTTGTTTGGTATTCAAAGCAGCGGGCTTTAATGCATTGATCCATGAAGGGATGGGCTACACAGACAGAGTAGCACATGACTAGAAATCCACAGCCAGCGAGCTATTAGGTGGTAATAACACTGACCAAAGAGGTGCATATGTCTACATACAAACAACCTCTGGACAGGATGTGAGTATTTGTATTCTAAGCCTTAAACACAAAGTACAAAGTGCAACCTGCCAGTATAAACATGCTCGCTTCTGACTGCACACACACACACACACTCAGAGGGATAAGGGTGTCTCTTGTTTTAATAGAGGGGGGGTGCATTTGTGCTGCTGTAAAATTAAATACTTGCTTGTGTGTGAATGTGTTAAAGATTCATGAGAAAAACTGCCTTCCACTGCTGGTTCCAACTGACATCCCTCCCACACAATCTCTTTCTTTGCCACTATCTCACACACACTCGCCATAATCAAAGCCCATCTTCTTCTTCTTCTTCTCTCAGTCTTACACATGTGCACGCACGCACACGCGTGTGTCCTCCCCTTTCAAAAAACAGAAGAAAGACGAGGTGAGAGGAGAAGGTCATAATATTCCGTGTGATCCTGTCTTCAAATCTTTGCCCTCCCTATACCTGCAGCCTCCCACGGGATCATGGGAAATAAATGACAGCCCTTCCCTTTTTTGCAATGGTTTACGCATGATCGAAAGGCGATGTCGCCCCTTCGGCTGGCTGAGGGGAGAGTTCGGCGGTCCGCGGATTAGTGTGCCAGGCCGGGGCGTCTTAGTTTATGAGCGGCTGGGAAAAAATGCCCCATTTTTTTGGCCACAAATTACCTCCCGGCTCCCACTCTCCTCCCACCCATGCCGGCCTGGCTGGATTTATTGCGCCCGGCTAGCATCTGACACCGAGAATTTACTTAGGAGGGCTCAGTTTCTCTCTCTGGCTCGGTTGACAAAAGGGTTTTGTGTGTGTGAGGAAAGACATACGGCAGACAGACAACAGATGATACATGTGCTTACACATGTGGTCGAAGAAACATGGGCCCCACATGCACTGTCTGAATGCTAAACAATCCAATCATGCTCTTTGCAGGACCTGTACTCTTCTTGTATTGTGCTTTTCTGCCTGCACTGAGATCATTTTTCAAACACACTTTGCAAAGCACAGTAGGAACGGAGGCGGAGGCAATGAAAAATAAGCAGGTTGATATGTCACGGAGACACGACACTGTCAGGTCCGACGTTATTGTTACAGGTCTGAGTCAGTTTAAGTGCGTAAGATGTCTTTTCACCTGACAGGATGATGCATACTGCATTTTAATCAGCAATTAACATGCACCAGCATAAAAGCCACACATATATAATTGCCCATTACCTGCTCTCCATACTGTGGGGGTATACTACTGTACTTTGCTGGGGTAGGTAATGATGCTTGTTGCTATGGACACCACTCAATGTATTAAATAAAAACCTTATTTAAGATACCTCTTCAGATTGAGGCAGATTCTTTACATTGGTGACGGTGGTGGGGAGGCAGCTCCAGCAAGCTGATGTCATGTTGTTTAATCAGCCTGTTCTCACTCCCAAGTAAGTAAAGGAGGACGTCAGGTGATGTAAAGAGCGACTGAGTCTACGTATGGAGGAGGTATGGGTGGATGGATGGGTCAAAAAAACCGAGGACTTTAACCCAGGAGACGAGTGTTAAGGGTCCCATGTAAAACCAAAAGTCAACATTGACTCATTTTAAGTTATGTACTTAACTTACGTTACTTAACGTACTTAACTTTGTAACAAACTTACTTATTGTTACCCAAACCACAATATTTTCCTAAACCTAACCAAGTTAGGGTTAGTACGATTGACGTGCATCAAATTGTGAGACACTCAACTGGGTAGTTTCATACACAGATCTGAACAAATCTCTTTTTTTTCCCCAGATAAATACAAAACATCTTGGATTGGTGTAAAATTTTGCGAAGACCTCTATTGTTTGAAGACATGTCTTTTATGATTTGTCTCTAAGAGGCATGAAAATGAAAAAAAAACTCATTATGGTATAATGGCAATAAAGCTAAATTTACCTGAATTAAATTACATCTTAATCCAATGTGTGGCACATCGCACCTGCCAGGCGTAAATGTCTGGTTAAAATCTCATATCTCGCATTAACATACATACAGTATAGGTCTGTCGTGCATTTTTTTTTTTTATTAAAAAAAAAAGAAGAAAAGATCGCAATTCATTATCAGGTGTAAATTAAAGCTGGTGTAGGTAACATTGGAGAAATCCGCAAGAGTAAGCTGGATTTGAAAAACCCAGCCCAGTGTTGTCATTATGAACGTATATGTACAGCATATGTATACGTATATGTATGAACGAGCATGGCTATTGTAAGAGTGTGTGTAAGCAGGTAGGTTGGTAGACAAGCGCGTAGGCTTATTACACTCCTGCAACCGCCACAGAAACCATATTATTTTCTTTTTTTTGTCAGAGCATTTGATTTATTGATTGCTGTCGGGATGTAACGAGAATTCAACAAATAAAACAAAAAACGTTACTAAAATACATTACCCTAACCCTATAGCTTTGAGTTAAAAAGGCAAACCCAATGGTACATATTCCTGGACTTGACATTGTTTCCTCCTCCAACATACAACGTTATTTTTCTACGTGATAAATTGCACAAGTTAATGCATGACTTTCAAATTATCCCTCCAATTTCCAAACAATTACAGCACTTTGCAGCACTACAGGGGCTTGTATACGATAAACGCTGCAGGCAATTTGCAATGACCTGACTTGCATTCCGTGCACTGCGGGACCAGTCAGACATGTTTGAAATCACACACACACACGCACACACACACACACATAGACACAAATGCCATGAAGAGAGGTGATGATCCCACAGGTGTCTGTGTGCTATCTCCTCCGTTGTCAGCAGACAGGCTCTGCTCCGTTGCGTTTTGTCACGCACACTGACCCTCTTTGTCTTCCCCTAAGCCTCACGCTCAGCCCTGCTCCTCTGGACACTAAAAGGCTACCGTATGTTTGTGTCACCCCTCTTTTCTGTCAGACAGACAAAAGTGATGTTTACATGTTTGGAGCTTGCAATTTTATTTTTTTCTTTAGGCACATTCAACGATAGAAGAAACATTCATCCACGCTGAGGTTAGGGGAAGGCGCTGACAAATGGATAAAAGCACTAATGAAAAAAGGGGAAATAAAAATGAGAGCTGTACCATCTTCATTGCTCCCAGTGTGTTTATTAAAACTCTTCTTTCACTCGACGAACGCACAGGGAGTAGAGGAGTCTGTGTGACACAGCGGCAGCTGTCTCTTTCTTTCAGCCCCCGAAACTATGCTACCTTCAATCAAACGGCACAAAAGCAGACAGTAAAAAGGATAAAGTCAGAGATGGAAATCCATTCTCCATTCACTATGCACAGCCTGTAGACAGGGGAGGTGCTTGACTTCAGTTCAAGGATTCTCTGCAGACGGCTTGTGAGTAGTTGCTCCATTTTTCCATCCATAATCCTCATCTTTCTATTAGGAGTCTAACAATTTATTAAGATTAGATGAAACTTTAATGATCCCTGTCGGGAAAATGGGTCGATGCACTAGCAAACGGATAAAATAGAGTGACTAGAGAACACACTGAATATTATACAAGAAAGGAAGCATATTGAAGATAATCGAACAAATAGAACATTCAACTTGAGAAACAATGTTTGATCGTCACGCATGACTGAAACTTGTGGCACAAGACGACTGAATTTAAATTATGTGCACTGAATCTGGGTGTATTTTTTGGAAAATATATGATTCTGAATAAAAACATGAGCATTTACATTCTTGGAAATCAGTTTCTAGATGTATTTTTTTTTTTAAATTTTAGGTTGAATTGCTTCAAAAATCACTTATCTATTAGTTCAGCCTTTCAGATAATGTACAAGTCATGACTTTAGGAGGAGAAATAATGAGGTTAAAGGTGGAAATGAGAGATTTGGAGCATATCTATTGCCTCCACACGGCTCTCAACATAGCGACAGCTTAAGTATAGTGATAATATCGTATCATGGGTTGATTCCCACCCCTAATGACTACTGTACTTAGGAATGGTGGACTCCGCCACTAACAATGAAAACTACTATCTAGAGAGGTAAATGAAGAGAAGACTTTGCCCCTCGGTCTGAATCAACTAATCACAATGGACTGAACAGATTTTGTTGCACATTTTTGAAATTCTGGTGTGACCAGGCCTTAAAGGGACTGTTTGTAAGAATCAGAAATGCTTATTAACAGCGACACCTGCGGCCGTTAAGTCAACGAAAGTCAGCATCGGGCTCGCGCTTGCTCGCTCTAAATAGACATGTTAACGCCAATAGAATAGAAACATTATAAGAGACGATAACGTTACCAGCTGCGGAGCTCCGTCACTTCACAAGACACGGAAAACCTCTGTTGGTCTGGAGGAGCTGCAGCAGTTATTTCTGCACAAACATCTGTACGTTTACTAGATATTCTCAGAGCTACGGAGTCTTCTGCAGTGTGTAGTGAGCGCGCATTAACGTGAGGTGGAGCGAGAACGCGCTGTGAGTGTGATGTGTGAGTGAAGGCAGGCGGCGGAGCGGTCTGAACAGCGGAGCCACACGCGAGCGCACATGGGAAACCGACTCAGTAGATTTATACGTGTAAAAAGTTACAAACAGTCCCTTTCATGGTTAGAAAGAATTGTAAAATCTTATCAATGCTGAGATATGGTGGCCTTTAAGTAATGTGAAAACACAAAAAGGCTTTCTCTAGAGCCAGTGTTTGGTTTGTCCGTTCTGGGCTACTGTAGAAACATGGCGGTCCATGAAGAGGACCCGCTCCCTATGTAGATATGAACGGCTCATTCTAAGCTAAATGAAAACACAACAATTCTTAGCTTCACGTGATTATACACTAATGAAAACATAGTTATGAATACTATATTCCATTTCTGCTAATAGATCCCCTTGAAATGTGACACACTGTTCCTTTAAGCGAACGCCCCCAAAGTACATAGAAAGACATAAGGTAGACTTCTATCATATCTATCTATCAATCTGCACCCATCTGTCCCTCCAGCACCCCCCCTGCACCCTTCCCCTCGCAAAACCTCTTCAGTGCCTGCTCATCCCTATCACGCGGCTCCATCAGACGTCTACCACCGCTCCAGCGAGAAGCCATGCAACCATCCAAGTGAACATAATCAATTCCTCCTTCGATGGAGCACAATGCGACCGTTACAGCCCTTCACACCGCCATCCATCCTGCTGCTGTTCACCTCGGCAGCAGCCGGCTGTGCCACACAGATGGGCCTCTGCTCTGCCATGAAATGAGCTCGGTTTTTGCGCGCGTGCACGTGCGCTGTATATGCCGCGCATGTATGTGTTTTTCGACGCACGCCAGCTGCAGGTGAAGGTGGTGACAGTGTGTGATATATATTCAGGTGGGTGCTGCCACGACGAGACAAACTAGTGCGGTTTCGCATTCCGGTCTGTCAAACTGAAGGTCACTCCGCTGTCTGGTCGTGTCAATCACTCGCAATGCCACTAAAGGATAACAAGGATGATATTGATGCTTTTGCAAGTCGTCGTGGTTTTCCAGGTTGTCGTCACGCAGTCGGCATAGTTGGAGAAATCAGGGCTTGTTTCCTTCCCTTCAGAAGGAACTGCTTGATGCTATTTCATGCTGCTACTACCGCAGCTTTTACATCTCCTGAGCTGGATAATCTATCACAGTAAATTTGCTTTTGTTGAAACGTCCCCTTTCATTTCTATTTCATTGTGGCCAAATTGATTGTTTTCATATCAGAGACTGCACATTGGACCAGATGTTATTTTAGGCTCGCTGACTGAAAAGAAAAAAAGCTGAAGAGTGTTCCTGTCACCATGTACAGTATGTAGAGTAGGATGAGTGGGAAGTTTTTTTTTTCCACATTTACTGACATTTTCTTGTGATTACCTAATTGGCTGGTTGCTTTCAATCTTCTAAAAACCCACAGTGTGAAACAGAAGTCTTCACTAGGAAATGAATATTCAAGCGAAACTTTATCAAAACTTACATTTAACTTTTTCAGGAAGTCTTTTTTAACCGCGCTAGCACAAATCTGGGTACAGACATTCATGGTTCCCAAAGAATGTATCCTAATGTTAATGTCAATTTGTCCAATGCTTTGGTTTATAACCAAATACCTGCAAAACTATTGAAATTTGCATAATCTGTACTGTGTTTAATGCTATTATCATGCTAACACAGTAAACTAAGATAGTGATCTTAGTAAATTATGGTCCCATATAGAGTCATATAGACCATAAAGCAGGTTATTATTTAGGGCCTTTGCACAACAAGTTCTTATTTTTCATCCGAAGTTGTCGCACGTTTAAAAATAAATACCTTACGATGTGTCAATTGCGTTTACAAAGCCACTCCGAAGCTTTCGTCCTACATTAAAGTTTTCGGAACAGGTTGGATTCTCTGCGTTTTTTCCGCATCCGCCAAAAGCCAAAAGAGGGTTCTTTGACCACTTAGAGCCACCGTCCGTGTAAAAACGCCATCTGATAAACAATCAGTGTCTCCCAGCACAAAACACTTAATAAAAGAATACAGAGATACGGAATTTAAAGATGATTGCGGCAATAATATTGTGGTAATAAAACACATCGAACTCAGAGTGCAAGGTTTACTGTGCGTAACGATTTTTATCAGATGACAGATTTAAAAAAATGCATACAAAAAAAAAAATACAGACTTGGTGCGCAAAGACCTTTAAGGCGTGGCTACCTTGCGATTGACAGGTCGCCACCATGGCGTTGTCCGTGTTTTCGTCTTACGACTTTAACCCTTTCACAGTGTGTTCATGAAAGTTAATAGTAACATTCTGGTCACCTAAAAATGTCTTTTTCAGCATTCGGTTGTACTTAGCTCCACCCTCTCGTGTCACTTCTGGTTGCAAAAAACCAAGATGGCGATGGCCAAAATGCAAAACTGGAGGCTTCAAAACGGCAGTCCACAAACCAATGGGTGACGTCACGTTGACTACGTCTACTTCTTATGCTCAAAGTCTATGGTACAACCTCATGAAGCCTTTACAAACAAACAAACAAGAGGAGAAACAGGTGCATCCTTAGAGGCCACGTCTGAAATCTGAAAGTACGAAAATGATGTGAATCCTTTACTTGCGGTCTTCACAGTCACTAGTTCTCGACCAAATTCAACACCTATGACCGATTTTAAAGCAAAATGTTAGATAGCACTCCCTCACCGTCATCAAAACAAACCAGAAATGATGTATGGATCGCAACAGAGCAACCAGCGAGATGTTTAAGGGTGAGAAATACTTAAGAAATGCAAAAAAAAAAGTAGTACTGGTAAGAGTACATTCACAAGGATAACTTCTTTCCTGACCCTGCTATACACATAACATGCATACGGATTCAAACACAATCATATTGACATATCGAGTACACACACACACTTTGCTCCTGCCCACTTGTGTCACTGCTGACACATATGAGGCCTGTCACCTACACAGCAGATGTCCTCTCCATACATAAATCAGCAGTTTACTGCATATATACGTTAACTTCCCTGCAGTAGACTCTCCACTCCAGGAAGGAGGGAGCTCTGTCACTATTTTCTGAGGTGCTGGGAGTGCTGTGTGCAGTTATTTCTCTGCCTAGAAACTGATACATATAATTACGGCGGAGAGACGCAGGGGGAAATAGTGGGGTAGCTGACATGTCGATGTTTACTGTGAACAGCTGCTGTCAGAAAGCGGGGAAACAAGGCGTGGTGTAAATAAGCACAGTGGAAATTAGTCGCCAGGATGCACTTTTTAGGTGTCTGAGGAGAGAAAACGGAATCTCACAAAAGAGGAGAGAAAAAAGAATGAGAGGAAATTAAATAAATGCGAGGGGGGAGATGGACCTCGGAAAGAAACGTGTGCTTTTAGAATATTTGTTTGTTCAAATCGAAAACAGAAAATGAAGGAAGACCTTGTAAAAAAAACCATTCTTCCTCATGTCTAGTGAAGCTCACCTGTTGAAAAACAGAATACTATTCAGATACAAATAAATACATTTTGACATATTTAAAGGAAAATTTGTTGTTTCTTATTCTGGAAATGCAAAAACGAGCAACCTCAAGCTTTCCAAATAAACTCAGAGGCTATAATCAATATTTTTTTATGAACAGCGGATAATAAAACTACTTGAATGCAAATATAATTGCTTGTAATTATGAAGCCCGAGAGAATCATCACTCAACTCTGCAGTTCCCCTCAGCTCTACGGAGCTATGTAGTGTCTTTCAACTCACTGTTTTGATTCACTCTTACGGCTCTCATCGGCCGAAATTAGCCTCTTGGATTGGCCGGCTAGTTTGCTACTTGGTAGAAACCCATACGCTCACCTGTGCTTAGTTGACTCTGAACAGCACAGGTGAGCCCAATCAGCACACAATCAGTGCTTCTATAAGTAGGACGGGAGGAGAAGAACATGTCTCAGTTTGCCCTACCATACCTGATCCACTGCCTTCATCAAGTGTGTCTTCAAAAATACACCACTTGTTGAGGATAAAGGGGAAAGTCATCTTAAATAAAGTCTCCCTTTTGGTGGAATTTCCTGTCTCTCTCTCTCCTTAATTCCAGTTACCTCACATCCAATACTCAAATGTCCAGAGTCTCCAGCCCTCTCCACCTTAACACAGTTTTCATGGTGACTCTTTCCCCAAGAAAAACGTATTCTGTGAATTATCCATTCACCCTCATTGTGGATTGGATGCAGACTTATCAGTGAGAGGTGAGTCAAAACCTGGACACCAAAACTATCTGTATCGAGAGATACCACTAAGAGGTACATTTCTCTGTAAGTACTAAAACTGAGGATAAAGACAGAGGACTCCTCTGTGGATCTGAATGACCCTGCTATGAAAGCACACATCCTAAAAAATTCAAGTCTCTAAAAATCAATCCTGCAACACAAACCCATTCATACGCCCAGAGAAGATGTAAATGACTTCTAAAAAACTCTTTCTTATTTGGCCAACTGTTTGTTTTACCATCGCAGAGTTTGAGAGAACGTGTAGGTGTGTGACTGTAAAAAAACAAATTTGAGCAGCCTCAGACGCATCAGCAGAGTACAATGCAAAACAGCTCCCACAATGTACACAGAAGGGTGTTATCATGATTAGAATATAGCCAAATGGCTTGTTTTGTTGTTTTATCATTCCAGGCACTGGTGGTCTCGGCTAACATGATGCCCTTCCCTCTACGGTGCCCTTCTAGTAGAGAAAAGGTGATGCAGTGCCCTTCCATTAGAGAAAACGTGATGTAGTGCCCTCCAGGGGGCCTTTCCATTGAAGGAAATGTGATGCAATGCCCTCCAGGGGGCCCTTCCAGTGAAGGAAATGTGATGCAACGCCTTCTAGGGTGCCCTTCCAGTGCAGAAAATGTGATGCGATGCCCTCTAGGCTTCCTTTCCATTGAAGAAAATGTGATGCAGTGTCGTTCAGGGTGCCCTTAGATGGAGAAAACATGATGCAATACCCTCTAGGGTGCCCTTCCAGTAGAGAAAACATGATGCAGTGCCCTTTAGGGTCTAGGCCCACTAACATACTATACTATGAATGGTTTACTATGAGAATCACATAAAAAGTCATAGTATGTCTGGTAACTACCTGTATTAATCATGAATTGCGGTGGTAAGTGTTTATAAAACATCACTAACCATTTTTTATATGTATAAATGCATGCATAAATGTACATCTAAATAGTTTGTTAATCAATAGTTTGTGAGAGTTCTGAAGGGGGAGAGAGAGGGGGTGGCATGCAGCAAAGGGCCGCAGGTCAGATTCGAACCCGGGCCGCTGTGATAAGGACTAAGCCTTAGTACATGGGGCTGGATAGATTTATGGAAACAGCATGTTTAGGGTTAAAATAAGCACTTTGTTATGGTTAGCAGACTTTTGTCATCTTGCTCACCATAATAACCACATGGTTAAGGTCAGGGAACGATTGTGATGACGGTTTAAAAATAGCAGTGTTGACGGTCAGTTGGAAACAGGAAGTAAACAGCGGCCGAATCAACTGATTCTGACGTTGTTCTTGGGAAGACAGTCTCCAATGTAAATCTAACTGCCCCACAATAAACTTGTGACTCAGCATCAAGCTGTAATTAAAAAAAAAAAACATTTACATGAAGTCATCCATTGCATAGCTTTTTGCATTAAGGCCGGTGGACTTTGTCCGTGATGGAGAGAAGCTGCGCTTGAATTTCCATAGATTTGCCTACCAACAGTAATGAAAGATCTGGGGTCGCACATTGAGACACGCAGTCCACAGATCAGCATGATGATGGAAAGGATCTTGCTGGGTGTCTTGAGTCTCTCAGGTCAGTGAATTCTCTGATATTTGTGATGTCTAACAGTGCTTGTTACTGTGGAGTATTGTAATACTATGAGCTGTAATAGTTTGAACCATCTTATATTTAAGAGTTGGTGTTTTCCTCATAGGGTGGATCATCCCCTCCATATGCCTTCAACGTCAGTACCACTATGTTGCTGATTTAAAGACTTGGCCTGAAGCTGCCACCTACTGCAGACAGACATACACAGACCTGGCCAGCATTGAAAACAATGAAGAAATGAACCAACTTATGAACGCTGTTCCATCTTCCGGCCGCAACTCTGAAGTCTGGATTGGTCTGTACAGTGCAATCGACTGGAGGTGGTCTGATGGCTACAGAGGGACTGGGTCTCAATACAGGACCTGGGATACTGCTATCAATGAACCAAATTTTATTTCAGGTGATCAGTTCTGTGTGGTCTTTAGAGCTGATGGAACGTGGTGGGATTATTATTGCAATCATAAAAATCCATTTATCTGTTACAGAGGTGAGGATCTAGCGAGGCATGTTTTGATCTTGAAAAAGTTTTATTTTGAATTTCAGTATGTGACAATTCCTCCTCCCCCTCCTCCTCCCTCCAACCCTAACTGCAGGAACACAGCTGGATCCTGAATTTGTTGTTGTGAATGAAAAAATGAATTGGTCCAGTGCTCAGAGGTACTGCAGGGAGAACTTCATAGACCTGGCCAATGTGAGGAACGACGCTGAGAACCAGGAGATCAAGAGTTTGGTGTGGAGTGGAGACATGGCATGGATTGGTCTATTTAGAGAACCCAATTTGAATTGGTCTGATGGTAGCACCTACAAATTTAGCTATTGGGATTACGCTGAAAACCCACTTGGCTCATTGACACATGTATGTGCTGTTGCAGTTTTGCAAAAATCAGGAAAATGGAGGGCTTTTCACTGTGAAAGGAGATTACCGTTTGTCTGCTACAGCATCACACCTGGTGAGTGATTTACTGTCCTTTTATCATAAAAGTAATACCACAGCAAACTAATGCTTCATTTCTCTGTTCATTATGCAACAGTGATGAGGCAGGTAGTAAGGCTGAGGATAAAGCCGGAGGACTCCTCTCTGGATCTGAATGACCCTGCTGTGAAAGCAGACATCCTGAAAAAGGCACGTATCTATCTATCTATCTATCTATCTATCTATCTATCTATCTATCTATCTATCTATCTATCTATCTATCTATCTATCTAGATGTCTAGATGTCTAGATGTCTATTGAAATGGCTAACATTTGTGTTTCCCCAGCTCCAGGACAGACTGGAGACGAAAGTATCGGGAGTCACCCTGAAATGGAGAGAGCAGCCTGATGGGAAGGTCTTCTACAAGGAAGGGAAAAGCTATCAGAAGAAAGAAAGAAAAAAGACGGAGCTCTGAAATTTAAACCCAACTTTAGCTGTGCTTAGAGGCTTATCAGAAACCCATGGTGAACATGCATTATACAGTATGTGCTATAAAATGTAGGGCGACTTGGTACGACGGAGCTAGTACTTCATCATCAATACCACTGTGTGATGTGTTTTAATTGTAATTCTTAGTCCAGAATAAATACCGGTATGTATGAGGAGTTGTTTTGGCTTCAAGTTTCTTATTTGGCTATTTCAAAATAAAAGTTGATTTCATACGTGTGTCTTTATTGAATAGGAACAACACATTAACAAGCTAATATAATATAGCACAGCAATTACAATAACATAACACTGCTAATTTTACTTAAAGCTTGGGTAGGTAATATTGGAGAAACCAGCAAGAGTACACTAGTGCACAGGCAGAGTGCACGCAGGTATGTGGACAGGCATGAAATGACTGGACGGGCTTATTACAGTCCTGCGAAAGCCATAGATACAAGATTTTTTTTCTCTTTTTTTTGTCAGTGCATTTGATTTATTAATTACTGTCGGGATGTAACAAGAATTTCAGCAAACCGTACCAAAAATGTTTCTAAAATACATTACACACATATATATATATATATATATACACACACACATATGATGTTTGTCAGTTTAGAAGATAATTTTGCAAGTCAAAAATATATGTATATATAAATTATATACAGTATATATATATGTGTGTGTGTGTGTGTAGGTTTGTACTGCAGTACATTTATGTGTGAAATATTTTGGGGGGCTTTTATGGTCGTCAGAGGATAGGTCATACAGGTTAATTTATCTTTCTACTCTGGTTTGCTAATTTTACTTCACTTTAGAAAATAAGGACTGAAATTGTTAGTGGTTAAGGTTAGAAAAAAACATCATGGTTTGTGTTCAAATAATAACATAACTGTGTAATGTTAAGAAGCATAACAACTGTAAAGTCAACGTTTAGTTTTGGGTTCATAGTGGACACGAACAGTGCTCTCCTGGGTGAAAATTCAGTGTTTGTTTGAGCCATCCGCCACCCCTCGCAGACCAGCCCTTAGTGGACTTTCTCGCTTGTTATACAAATTATTATTAGATTGGTCTGTACGTGCTGGTTTGCTTCTTCGACTAGTCTAGTTAGCCGTCCAGTTACCCCGAAAGTACACTCCTGTGCAGTTAATTACAATAAACAGTGAATCCATGGGGACAACTTCTGTGTTTTCTTCTGTGACTCGGAGGCAAGCATTTGAAATAGTTTATGCAAATTGTTTTTGTTTTTTTCTTAAGTGTTTCCCAAATCGTTACATCTTGGGTGGCCAAACTACGGCCAGTGGGCCAATCGCAGCCTGCTGCCCATTTTTGAAATGGCCCATGGTGAACTTTTAAAAATACTGTAAACTACAATATTGCTTGAGCATATTGCACTGTATGTAGATTGGACTTCTTAGTTTGAATACTAGATGTCTCTGCCATTTTGATTACTAGTCTATGAAAACATTTACCTCAGTTAATAAGGTATGTCGGAACCGAAAAGACGGAAGACAGTGAGTGAATGCCAAAAAAATCTGTAACGCTGAGAAAATGAGTACTTTTCCACAGAATTAAAGGGGAAGTGTGTTTGCTTCATTTGCTCAGCAATCAGTTACGGTGATGAAAGAGTATAATGTTTGAAGATACTATGAAACTAAACATCAGTCCCACACTTCGTACACCGGCACATTGGGTTGTCTGGTCTAGAAACACTGATTTTCTTGCAGTGTAACTGGTTGAAAAATACGCATTTACTATTGTTTGGCCCATTTATCCTGATTTTTTTCTGTACGTAGCCCACAATCCAAAAAGTTTGGCAACCCCTGCTCTACATGGAGGTGGCAAGCACAAAGAAAATAACCAAATTTCTCTAAGTTTCCCTGCTTTTTCTTTATTTTTCCCAGCTTTTCTGCAGTCAAAATTGTAGTAGTCATTGTCAATGACATTCAAATTTCAGTCAATACTCGCTAAAATTAAAAACTAGGTCTCGGCCCGAAAAACAAAACATATTTGTGCAAAAGATATTTAAATCAGGTACCGTCTGAATGTCACAGTCACAACTCTTACACTACAGTTATGCTAGCTTGTGCTCTCATTTCACTACCACATTAAAAATTCAAGACACTGTTGCAAAAAAAATTCAACCATTGTTAAATATAGCAGAGGCTGAAGCTCCCAGACATATGACTTTAAAGTGCTTCTGTTCACACTGAAGAGATTACACGGGCTTACACCGACGTATTATCTGACCTCATTGTTCCCTTTGTATCCTCGCGTGCCCTCAGATTGCTGTCTGCTGGTTACCTGACTGACACAAGTGAAAATCAGCAGGCAGGAGAGTGTTTTCCAACCAAGACTTTCCATCTCTGGAATTGACTCTCCCTTGTGTGATTAGGGAAGCAAATTCTGCGGAAGCCTTAAAATCCAGACGCCCAATTTATCTATTTTCACTTCCTGGCAGGGGAGTTTTACAGTTTCTTTTTCTACCTCAGCTCAGAGTCAGACAGCATTAATATAGAAAACCTACTGTTGGGAGCCCAGTAAGGGCTGGCTTCTGGTTACTGCATCTCCACTATTATGTGTGAGTGTGCACGTTGGCTGAATGTATTTGTGTGTGTGTGGTGCGCTGCTTATCTTTTTTAGGCTTGACACATTTGTACTGGCAGTGAATACAGATGCTCCAGATACTGTATCCACACCTGTATCCAAAGTCATATCTCTTTCTCATGACATATTTTCTTTATTTTATACATGTATGTTTTCTTATTACATTGTCCAAGTGACTGTCCATTTTATGGTTTTAACCTTTTACCTACTGAAAAAAAGGGCTATGGAGATTCGGCAGATGAAAAAGGGAGTCTCTTATTTTCTATATTAGGACATGTTGGAGCAACGCTGTATCCTAAAAATTACATTTATGTTAGTGCTGTCAGCCGATAAAAATATGTAATCACGATTAATCGCATGATTGCCCATAGTCAATCGCACTATTTTGTTCAAAATGTACCTTTAAGGGAAATTTGTCAACATGGGAGTGGGCAAATATGTGGCTTCATACAAATGTATGTATATATTTATTATGGAAATCAATTAACAACACAAAACAATGAGAAATATTGTCCAGAAACCCTCACAGGTACTACATTTAGCATAAAACATATGCTCAAATCATAACATGACAAACTGCAGCCCAACGGGCAACAACAGCTGTCAGTGTGTCAGTGTGCTGACTTGACTATGACTTGCCTCCAAACTGCATGTGATTATCATAAAGTGGGCATGTCTGTAAAGGGGAGACTCATGGGTACCCATAGAACCCATTTTCATTCACATATCTTGAGGTCAGAGGTCAAGGGGGACCTTTTGAAAAAGGCCATGCCAGATTTTCCGCCGCAAAATTTGGCGCAAGTTTGGAGCGTTATTTACCCGCCTTTGTGTCAAGCTAGTACGACATGGTTGGTACCAATGGATTCCTTAGGTTTTCTAGTTTCATGATGCTTTAAAACTGCAACTTAAAAATCGCAAGTTGCATTAATGCATTAAAGACATTAGTGTCGTTTAAACAAATTTGCTTTAACCTGTTATTATTGAGTTAACTTTGACAGCCTTCTGCCTCCATTTGGGAGGAAACACAATTTCTGTCTTATGTTCTCTGGCAACTTTTTCTCCAGTCCGTGTACTGCTATGCTCTGTGTGTGTGCATTGCACAAAAGTCAAAATGAGGAGGTCAGGGTGGATGGTGGGTGTACTGTACAAACCACAGGACGTTGACCTCAGAAACCCGACCTTGTGTTCTGCGTGTGGTTAAGTTCAAGCTACTAAATCATGTTGAGTAGTTAGTAGAAATATTGTGGTGTTGTGTTGTTGATGCGTTGTAAAAATAAACACTTCCTATCTCATGTCACTTGTTTTTTCAGTTGGCTGTCACCAGCATGACAATCTTTTCCTTAACCTTAACCTTAAAGTGCTGTGAGTTCACTTTTGCAGATACATTCATGGAAAAAAATGTCCTCATTATCTTGGCAGCATTGTGTTTCTTTCCGACCCGATCTCACGGGAAGGTGTATAAATAGAACGACATTACAACGACATTCAACGTCTCATGAGAACGCATTTTAGCCTCTGTGCGTGTAATTTTTTACGCCACGCAACAAAACCACTCACTTAGCTTTAGGTAACAAAACCACTTTGTTAGGTTTAGGAAAAACATCGTGGTTGGCCCTTTAAATAAGTATGCAAACTAAGTAAGTTACGTGCGGAAACAACGTAACAGAAGTACGTAAACACGTCACAAACTACAAACAACAGCACTAGCATTTTTACGTGTATGCGTCTACATTGCAGTCAGTAAAGACGACATGACATACAAATGACACTCCAAAAGCAAAGAAAGGACATTCTTATTGCACGTGAAAATGACTTGCGAATTACCGTGTCATTCATAGTTAGTGCAACGGGGCTGTTCTTTGAAAATTAATTTGTATATGAATGTAATCGAAGGTGACAGGGTTGCCACCTACCAGAGTCAAAACAAAAAGAAGCTGTGAAACTGTTAGGTTAACCCAAGTCCATTTCATCAGTGACAGTCAACCGGTAACATGCCAGGAAGCAGAAAGTACTGCTGCGACGGTCACTTGGAGGGGTTGAATTGGTATTTGTGAGGGTTATCATAGGGACTATTTCTTCAGTAGAAAACGTGTGGATGCGGATTGGCCAGAATAACATTGACATGGTTTCTGGAAAGATATAGTGCCAAGAGATAATGCCATTTTTAATGCTGTACCACAAACTAAATTCCATTCACCCCAATTGCATTGGTGAAATTTCAGAGACAGGTATCTCAAATTGAATCTAACTATCTAAATGGACAGATACCACTATCGGGAGAAGCAAGAACATTTTTATTTATTTACTTTTTGGTAATTTGGGTGAAAATACATGTTTGGGCGAGGCTGTAAATTTGTTTCTGCGGTAAAGTTGGGCCATTTAAGATGGTTATATCTGGAATGTAAAGTTGATTTCGGATCAGATTTCGCTATTTGCTGGTTACCTCATAGACACAACCTTTCAACATAGGGGTCTACGGGGATTGACTTCCTTTTTGGAGACAGCTTCAAGCGGCCATTCGACCAATTGCAGTTTTCGACACTACCGTGTTGGCTTCATTTTTCAGATCCAGAGGTTGCCACTTGGGCATAAGGCAAATTTCCTGCAGACACTGACACAATGAGATAGAGGACACATATAGGATGAGTTTATGTTGCTTTAAAAGTGGGAAACTTTTTTGCTCTGTGGCTGCAACAGACACCCTGAGAAATAATGGCCAAGATGGTAAATGGGGGAGAGTTAGGAAAACAATGGGAAAAGTTGAGTTCAGCAGAGTAAGTGCACACTAAGACCTTCTTGTCACCAGAACAGAAAGCTCTCAGCACGACTTATTCTGCTGCATAAAGGTCTGCTTCTTCCCATTGTGCTTCGAGACAGCTGTTTTTTTTCCCCCCGTCCTTCGCGAGCGACAGCTCTTTCACAACAACTCCCCGAAAGAATGTAAACAGGGAGATATGTGACATTCTCAACGGTTTTACTGCATAATTACTTTCAGTTCAGCACTCAAAGCTGCCGCTGCATCTTTGAGGCTGCCATTTTATCTCTGGTTGCTTACATTTTTGAAGTCCTGATGTGGTATCCATATCACAACCAGCGTGTTTAGCTGCACACAGGCAGATAAATGCCTGCTCGGCTCAACTGTGATTTGTCAAAGCAATTTATGTTTTCGGTGGGAGTCGAGTCCTCCTCTTAAACAAGCCAAAGAACACAACAGTGAGTCTCCATTTTAAATAGATTCTGTCAAAGTACACTCCTCGACATAGTACAATATGTTAAAAGGTGCTATTGATAACATTCAGCCACTAGATGGCGCATTCTCACTCCGCCGTTCCATTGCATTTACTTCACAACAGGTTGATGCCAGGCACTTAGCGTCAATCTGAGCCATTTATCTGTTTTTTTCCTCACTAACTGACGACCCAGAGATACCACGGAAAACAAACATTGTTTTAATATTGACTATTGGGAAATAAAACATCAGATATCTTCCAAAATAAAATCCAAAATTTTTTAAATAATTTATTCAAAATCATAAAAAAAAATTTCAGGAAAAGCCATACTTTTATTCCACACCTTTTCTAAAGGCTCTGTGGATGTATTATTTAAAAAAAAAATTTGTCTACTAGGGCTGTCAAAGTTAACACAAATATAATGTGTTAACTTTGTGTTTTTTTTAACGCATTAACACAACTTGAGATTTTTAGGTTGTACTGGGCTCAGTTTTAGAGCTAGAGTGAAGATACTGGTATCATATGAAACTAGAAAACCTAAAGAATCCATTGGTACCATGTTATATTAGCTTGATTAACTACGGACAATCATTCCAGTATCGCGATTAAATATTTTAATCGATTGACAGCCTTATCGTCTACATAAAAAATATTATCAATAAGACCTTTAAAGAATGCAGCGGCAGTATCATTTCCATGAGCATTTTTTCTCAGATTTCTTACACTGGATAGACACATGTAAAAGCTCAGGTTGGCAAAATGCACAACTATAACAGGCAAAAGCCAAAAAAATCATAATGTAGGTTATTTGATTACAGAATTCGTGTGTTGTGTCCATATTTGAAAGTTGTGTTGAAGGAGTGATAAGGATAAGGTATAAGGAAGGAATGATTTCAGTTTGAGGCCGGCGACTGCCATTCATTTCTTCCAGCCCTTGTGTGCTAAAGGTAAGTATTAAAGATAAGTGGCTTAGCCTGATTACCGTTTAATAACTAAGAGGTGTCATAATTAAATTTCCATCAATCATGCTACTCCGCCTCTAACAAATGTCTGAATCATCGGAATCATTATGCAAATTAATAAGTAATATTCTCAGAATAAATTGCTCTATTAACCAGTGGTACATGCTTTATCTGGTGCAGCTCGGCGGCGGCGGCGCTGGGGTTGTGTGTGTTTAAAAAAACACGCCCATGTGTGTGTGTCATGTAAGTTTGTTTTCAATTTATTCAGAAACAGGCCTACGTCGCCATGCTTCAGACGCATCGCGCCGGCGAGCTGTGAATGTCAAACATGAGGGAAAAAAAAAAGAAACGCATGCGAAATAAATAACAGTGAGAAACATGGTCCTCTGCAACCTTTTCATTATGAAAAAAGCAAAGAAGAAAAAAAACAAAAAAAACACCTACAGTCATTACAGTTGGAAAGTTAGAACACAGTTATTAGAGCTGAGAAACTTTTGACGCTGCCGACGGAGGCTTCAGGAGCATGAAGGGAAAAGGAAGAGTAGAGAGAGAAAATAGGGCACGGAAATATCAATATGAGATATGAACGATGGTGGGTGCTCCCTCCCTTTAAAAATGCTGGTGGCGGGAGCCACTCAATATTCATCGATTAGAGACGCTGCGTCGGCGGGAGAGAGAGCTGACGCGTAGTGAGAATGCTCCTCATCGAGTTCCTCTTGTTTTTCTAACCCCGCGAATTAGTTCTTTTGTCTACAAGGCAATTTATTTCGGAGATAAAACAGCCTGTGGTTAATCCACATCCCGGCAGCGCCTTTTGCCTTTGTTTTTTGTTTTGATTTTCGTCTCCGCTTATGCACGGGGTGTAAATTAAGGTAGTCAGCCTGACCCTGATTGGTTCCACTCTTCAGCAGAGGTGTCTGGTAAAAAAAAAAAGTATGTTGAAAGACAAAAGAGAGAGGTTGGATGTTTGAGCTGTTTTCCTACATTCTCAATAACTTAGCCTCTACTCCGAACCGCACTGTAGGTGCCGCTACATCTCAGGTGTGCAGCTCTCCGTCACCCCCCTTCACTGCCTGCATTGTCTCTCTCTCTCTCACGATTTCAAGGGCCTCTTTAGCTCACTCAAACGCTAATATAAAGCAGCCGAATTCAAACCACTTCCACGTCTAAAATCTACACAACACGCAGCACGGAGCCTCTTGCAAGAGAAGACGGAATTTAGCTCCGTCTTCCTTTGATTATCGCTGGATGTTCGCTCTCTGTCTGTGGCCACCAGCTAAGCTCCTCAGCTGCCTCCCCTTTAGCAATCTGCTGCTCTGCTTCATGAAAGGCAACACAAACACACAAGTACTACAAGAACAAGACGTGTGCGTGCACAAAAAAAACACGCGCACACACACTGTGCGCTTAGCTGTCTGTCTGTCTGTCTTTCACTTTTTTCCTTTTCCGTCTTATCAGTCGCCCGCGTTTCAAAGTAAAGAATCGCGGCGTTCACATGAAAGGGAGAACTTTCACACCTTCCACCTGCTTCCCGCTCAGTCACTCGGCATTATCTCTCTTGATTGCGCTCGTGCCATCTGCTAGATTAATTGATCAAAAAGGCCCAGAATGTTCCTCGATGTTTGCTTGATTGAATTCGGGACAGCCGGAGCCTTCATATTTTTCACCCCCAGCTTCCTAACACTTTCACACACTCCTCCTCCTCCTCCTCCTATGTCTCCTCTTCACTCTGCCTTTCTCATTGTCACTCTCTCTTTTATATCCCTCTCCACTTTAACACCTACACGCTTGGTAATATCCGAGATAGTATATCACACGGGAGCAAAAACGACATTTATGTGGCGAGGAAAAACTGATTTCACTCCGAGCAAACAACAAAAAAAAAAAAAGTAGCTGAATGGACTTGAGGGGGAAAGTTGAAGATCTTAAACTCGAGGCAAAGCTTTCAGATAAATACTTTTGTTTTCTTTTATAAAGTCCATTAAGGGGTTGCGCTGCATTACAGGCTGCTTGTTCTGTCCTATGGAGCATGCACAGGGAACCCCTCTGGCCATTCCAAATGCCAATAAAAAGACCCCGAATCAAGCGAGAGCTGGGACACCCATGTGCTCGTGTATCGGCATGTGCATTTGAGCATGCACTGTTTCTTTTCTTTTTTGCGGCATGTCATTGCAAATGTGCCCGCATGTGTGGTCATACTTTGTTAAACTATTGTTCTCTGCCAGATATAACCCCGCTGTGAGCATCCATGTAGCACGAGACTCTGACATCAAACAGCAGCCTTGCATCAAGTGGACCTGAGAGCGAGAGTCATGCTGGGCTGGTTGGGTGAGCTATAGATGCACAGAGCAGGCTGTTCTCATACACTGTTTTGTAGCTATACCTACTATGAAAAGTACTGCACAGGAATTTTGTATACATCCCACGACAGCCCGTTCGCTCGATAAGGCGCATGAATGCTACAATAAAGCTTTTAGCATACAATAAGAACGGCTTTCTCGTGTTTGGCGTGTCATTTGTACGCTATGTAGTCTGTACTGACTGCAATGTAAATGTTCTGTGTGAATTTGCTATGATCAGAACTAGTGACGTAGAATAAAAAGCGAGAAAGGCCTCTTATGGTGGACTGGAGGTGGAGGTGGATGGGTCCAACAAACACAGGACTTTTTGGCTGATGTTCAAGACCCGTGTTTTCATTTGTAAGTTAGTGATGTTTGTCACGTGTTTTCCGTAGTTATGTTACGTTGTTTCCGTACGTATTTTACTGAGCTTATATTTTAAGCCCAACCATGACCTAAACCTAACAAAGTAGTTCTGTTGCGTCAACCTAACTGCGGATGTTATCGTAGTTTTGTTGCATCGCGTACAAATGACCCGTGAAAAGCCTAAAATGCGTCCTCAAGACACACGGAATGTCCTTGTAATGTCGTGCTATGTACATGTCTTCCCATGAGATTGGGTCGCCCACAAAATCAATTCGTATGTAATCTACGTATTCGTGAATCAGGAAATATAAAGAGCGACAAACGCCGCTTAGGGAGGAGGTCGGGGTGGATGGGTGGGTCGAAAAACACTGGACTTTTGCTCAGGAGACCACTTCCAAAGGTATTTTCACCTAAAACCTGATCTTTTCCTATATCTAACCAAGTAGTTTTGTTGCCTAAACCTAATCAAGTTGTCTCATTGGAAGACAGAAGTTTATTTTGAAAAGACTGTATACATGTTGTGAGTGTAAATTGACATCATGTGATGGATATTCGTAGGAAAACGCACGAAAAATGAGGAATAACTATTCGTACAATATCATACAAACCCGAGTCAAACATACTTAGATAATAATCTACATTACATCTTAGAAGAAAGTGTCAGAACGAGTGAACAGATGGTGGTTTGGTGTCTTGGTCAAGGCGAGGACAAGTGGCCGTTCTGGAGGGTCAAACGTGTGACAACACGATGTCACCCCGCTGTTATAATTAAAAAAAAAAACAAAGCATTCGGATACTGATTTGGAGGTTGATTACCATGGTAACGGTCGAAGCATTTGGGTCAGCCCTACTGGCTTGGCTTAACTTATTTATTTATCGTTCAACAAACAAATATTAAAAAAAAAATTTAAATTGGTTGCTTAGCTCTTTAACTCAAATTTTGATGGTGGTAGACAAACGGGGGCAAAACTCATGACGCATTAAAGTTAGGACCAAAACTTCCTGACCTCATACCCTAAAACAATAAACTGCTTTAGACCCAGTGATGAAGAAACACCAAACCTTTACAGTGTCCAATTTTTTTTATAGCAATGTCAATATTTCTTAACCATACCATTTTGCCAAAAAGTGGACAATCCCGCTCAATCATTGTTAGCAAAGCAGAATCCGATTTTGTCAATGACACCTTGTCTCTTTTACTTTACTAACTTTTTTTTGCAAAACTTGCTTGTTCCTCCATTCTACAACGGGCTGTCTAACATCATGGGAATAACGTATGCAAATTTTGATTTAGTTTGTTGTTTCCTTTCAAGTCTTGCCAATAAAAGTGCCATGTTCCTGACAGAACAAAAGCAAAATATGGGGCGTATCAAAGAGTAGCGAAAATGTATGTAGTCAGTGCGTCAATTTGCGAGAGACAGTCGACGCGCGGTCTTCAACACTCATTTGCAGACACGACTGTGAAGACATTCTCTATCAGGCAGCTTTGACACTGCTGCTGAAGAGGGAGAAAAATACGGCCTTATCTCTATGAACATGCCAACCCGGCTCGACTGTGATCAGGAGGAAACAAAGAAGATTGGAGACGGTGAAGAAAAATAGTCCTGAAATAAGCCTGCAGGTTTGCTACCGATATTGATATAGCTACTGTGGAGAGAGCAAACACACAGGAGGCTTAGAGACAGAATGAGGGTCGTGCGAAAAAAAAAGGAAGAGGCTAACTCTCGGAGATCAATAAGAAGTGTGTATTTGTGTATGTCTGCGCGCATGAAAAGAAGAAGAGACAGACACAGAGAGAGAAATGCAATCAGCGAGCGTATGAGGTTTCTCCAGAGTGAGGATTTGGGTCATTTGAAAGAATACGGCTGAATCAGCAACACTGCCGCCACCGCTGAACTTAATCTACTGAATAGTCCTGCAGGCGGGAGACTGAGCGAGGAGGAGAAGAAGGAAAGGAGGAAGGATGTCAAATGGGAAGAAGAGGAGGAAAAGAGAAGAGAGGAGGAGAGGAGAAGATGAAACAAAAGGGAGAGGGTGAAAAGGGAGATGCGGTGATAGATACAGGCGAAGAAGAAGAAGAAGAAGAAGAGAGATGGGGAGAGACAGAGGAGGCGAAAAGCAGTGGGTGAGAGATTTATCAGAGGAGACGGCAGGAGCGGGAGGGGAGATGGGAAGAGAGGAGGGAAGGGAAGGAGAGATGGAGAGGGAGGGAGGGAGGGGAAGAGATATGGGAGCCGAAACAAGAGGGAGATAGAGAAAGCTCACCCACTGTCTGTCGGCTGCTCACTCGCGGATTGTTCTCCCCCCCATCAGATTAACGAGAAAACGGGTTGAGAAGTGTGCACCACCCTTTTCCTCCACCACCACCATCCTCTAAGGGGTTCTGCGCTGCTTATTTTATTATCTTACCCCATTTTTTTCTGTCTCATTCGCTACATCCCACCCAGCACTTGGTATTTGATTTAACACACACAGAAACTGTTTGTGTTGTAGTGTAAATCAACCCTGAATCACATTGCATCATTGTTCTTAAGCCCTGGTCCGACATCAGACAGATAGATTTACATCAACCCGACACTATGATACTAAGAAGACTGCCTTCCCCAACCAGGATGTTCAATATTCTTGTGTAACAAATTTCAAGAGTGACTAAAACATTTGGGTTCCCTCTGATAGCCATCCAGGTTTACTCCGGGTGCTCAGGTTTCTTCCTACAGTCCTAAAGACATGCAGGTTGGGTTCATTGTTGACTCTAATTTGCCAATAGGTGTGAATGTGAGCATGAATGGTTGTCTGTCTCTATGTGTCGGCTCTGTGATGGTCTGGCGACCAGTCCAAGTTGTACCCCGCCTTCGCCCAATGTCAGCTGGTTGTCCGCCCAAGCCCCCCCCCCAGCAACCCTGAACAGGATAAGCGGTTACAGATAATGGATGGATGGATGGATGGTTGATAGCCATCCAGGAATCAAAACAACTTGCTGTGATACCACTAATTAGGGAGTAGCCAATTAGCTAATGGACTTAAATATCACAATATAAGCATAGAATAAGTATAAAATCACTTTACAGGAACAAATTAAGAAGACTTATACTACTTACAGTGTGTAGGATCTGTAGCATCTAGTGGTGAGGTAGCAGATTCTCCCGTGTGCCAAGTGTGTAGGATGGTGGCCGACATGAAAACGCAAATGGTCCCTCTCTAGAGCCAGTTGTTGTAAGAGTAGAGTGCTTAGAAAAGAGAGAGAGCGGCAGCGGCGGCAGCGGCGGCGGCGGCGGCGGCTGGAGCGAGTATCATTATCTACTCCGGCCCAAGCTGGGAAAGTTAGGTTTGTTTGTTTTGTTTGTTTGGTTTGTCCGTTCTGGGCTACTGTAGAGACACGGCGGAGCAACATGGCGGCCGGCTCTGTGAAGAGGATCCGCTTCATATGTAGATATAAACGGCTCATTCTAAGCTAACGAAAAAACTATTTTCATTTTCAGGTTATTATACACTAAAGAAAACATACTTAATAATATTATATTCCATTTCTGCCAATAGATCCCCCTGAATGTTACACACTGCTCCTTTAAATCAAAGACATGATACATCATTTGACATATGCGTGGAAATGTTATGCTACATGGCAACCATTTTTAACCTTTATGGGAAAAAATGGAAGCCACTGATATTGTATTATAGTTTTGTACAACTGATCCCATCTTATATGGTTTACTTTTTCATGTATTTATTTGTAACTTTTGAATTTTATTTGTTTTTCTTACCACACATATATTTTGATTGTTTTCTTATTTTGTTTATTGCATTTTTTAAATTACATTCTTTTATATTACCATTGTGTCTATCCAACTGTGTCTGTGATTTATTGCATTTTAGATGACTTTAATAAAAAAAATGGTAATTAAACATTATCCAAATATAAGCACAATTACGCTGCGTTCAGGCAGGGTACGACTACATCCTTGTTTTTAATTCAGTTCACAGTATACCTTCCCTACTTTATTCATACCATTTTTATATCATCTCTCTCTTCTCAGTCACTGCTGATAAAAATAGTCACTTCCATCACTTGAACCTTGAGGAGTTCATGACATGATTCTTATGTCTAGTCGTGACTTTGAGTACGTAACCCAACATATCCTCACGCATATCAAGCCAACGCTTCGTCCTGCGACACGTTTCAGAGTTTCAACCTACAGCAATGAAGTATACAGTGGTAGAGGTTAACTCAACGGAGTGCAAAGTAATTAATGACATTTATTGACCTTTATCAACAAACAGTGTGGTGCGTTCAGAGATGGTATTCTGCATACCTTGGTTGTAACAAGTGGTTATTTGAGTTGCTGTTGCCTTTCTATCATCTCCAACCACCCTGCCCATTCTCCTCTGACCTCTGACATCAACAAGGCATTTCCGTCCACACAACTGCCGTTCACTGGATATTTTCTCTTTTTCGGACCATTCTCTGTAAACCCTAGAGATGGTTGTGCGTGAAAATCCCAGTAGATCAGCAGTTTTTGAAATACTCAGACCAGCCCATCTGGCACCAACAACCATGCCACGTTCAAAGTCACTTAAATCCCCTTTCTTCCCCATTCTGATGCTCGGTTTGAACTTCAGCAAGTCGTCTTCACCACCTCTAGATGTCTAAATGCATTGAGTTGCTGCCATGTGATTGACTGATTAGCTATTTGTGTTAACAAGCAATTGAACAGGTGTGCCTAATAAAGTGGCCGGTGAGTGTATATTGTAGAATCTGTATCCTTCTCTTCTTATAGCTTTGGCTTTTCCCAAATGAACCACCCGCTGGAGACTCTTCAGATGCAACAATGCATCAATTTAAGTACTAAATGTGGAAAAAAATGGGAGGTTTACATCGGCTTGTAGCTGAGACAAGCAGTTGGCTGGGCGATATATGCAAGAAAAAAAAATCAATCAATCACAATATTTTCTACCAAATACCTCAAAATCGATATTGTGATGTTTAAACAGTGAGATTTTTGATAAATAATCATCAGTAATGTGGATATAATGTTGTTAGAGTCAAATAATAGAACAGCTAGAACATTGTATGTTCAGAAAAATACATCAATTACTGTAATTCAGCCTTTAAAATCCAGAAAATACAACACTTATGCCACATTACGATATCCAAAATCTAATATTGAGTCTCATATCACGATATCGATATAATATCGACGTATCGCCCAGCCCTAGCTGGGTCCTGAAATTCCAAGGTTTTTGTACCAACATGGGCTGAATGATGAGTTTAAAAATCTCATTAAATAGCAAAGTAATCTACTCTCTGAAGATATCATATTTTGCGGTACGTGGCAGGGAAATTAATTAACCCCGAGACTTTATGAATCATCTGTGTTCTGTGGTAGGAAATCCTGTTGCATTTCATTTCATTAAGATGTCTGGAAGTGACGCATACTGCCAGCCAGGTTTGGTGTTTTAATGTGGAGGGAAAAACAAGTTAAAACCACATTTTAAAAAATACTGGCTTATTGGATCTGTACTCTATTAAAGAACATCTTTTCACATGGGTTAGTATGAGAATGAACAGTCTCCAAATAATTAGTAATAAGGCAAGATGTTTCTGAATGGAACCTGACATGACAACAGCACGAATCAGGGCTAGATCCAATCACACCTGTTCAAGCTGAGAAAAAAAAACAACTTCACGAATAAGTATTCTACTCTGCTTTCAACAAATTGGATGGAGATTTGCCATCTAGAACCCAGCTCATGAACACCAATCTCTCTCTCTCTCTCTGCGTGTGTGCATTCAGCTTTGCCTGCTCGCCACTAGATGGCAGACATGCTATTCACCGCCGCCGCCGCCCAACCTGCCGAACGCCCCTCTCCCCCTTCGGCTGAGCCTAATGGCATGTGGCGGCTGGTGCCTGTGAGTAATGCCGCAGGAAAATGCGTTCCATAACCTATTGTTCTTATTGGAAAAGAGGAGGAAGAGAGAGGGAGAGGGACACAAACAAAACAAACAAGAAGAAGAAGCAAAAAAAAAAAGAGGAGATAGAGAGAGAGAGAGAGAGAGAGAGAGAGAGGAAGAGAAAACGAGTGACACCAGGCGAGCGACTGTGGGTGAGGCTTGTGCGGTCCAATCTTCTGACAGGAGGGGTTGGGGAGGGTTACTGGGAGATACAGAGGCAGAAAATGGTCTGCTGATGTAGTTGGTGTATTTAACACTTGTACAGACACACAAGAGACACAAATACAGCAACATGCTCAAGCTCAGAGATGCAGAAAGCTCCTTCTCTGCGTGAAAACATACTCTATTTTTTTTTAACTGCTTTAACGCACAAATGTGTTTGGGTAAAAGCGAAAGCTTGACTGACTGAATGTGGACCCCATTGTTGCTGCTGTATCCTGTTCCCGCTAATGAAATTGCCACACTCGCGCTCAATACACAAATCAATGCCCAGGTTAAGACTTCTCTCCGATCTTTAATGAGCACAGGAGTGGGCTCTGAAAAAAAAAAATGTTCAAGCGCTAATTTTCCTCATTTGTGTTTGCTTTTTGAATTTTTACGGGAAACTTAAGATGCTGAGCAACACAAAAAACTACCTCCCTAATTTCCCCCAAAAATAAAAGGGAAGTCTCTTGTGAAGCTAATGGGTTGCAATTAGCCAGAGTTAATGACAAGAGAGCTGCGAATATATTTAACAAATATTGGAGACAAATAACCTTAAAAAAAAAAAAAGTACAAATGAACACGAGGCTGCGAAAAAGTAAATACAGCAGCAGTAATTAGATTCCTGCTGATGAATCCTTCCCATCGCGCTTGTATTGGACGGCGGCCTACAGGAAGAGCGAAGCGGATCAATCAGCGTGAAGGCTGCATATAGCATCTCTGACTGCAGTCTCGCACGCAGCAGGACTCGGTGTGTTTTCGAGGGTGTACAGTACACAGTGTGACGACGCAGCGTGGGATCTGTGCAATGCCCACAAGAACACTGTGTGAAAAAAGTAGGAGAAGAAAAATGTATGGATCATCCTCATCTGAAGTTAGAAAGTCTGTCGACGCCATACTGATGTGATTAAATCCAAAAACCTTAATAGTTTAAGTCTTTAAACTGCTTTCATTAATCCCTCTTTTGTTCTTTGTTATCTGTAACTGTCTGATAAATCTGATTTAAGTCAACTTTGGTGCGTTTAATTAGCATCTCTACTATTGGATTTACCTTAAACACATCAAATATACAATAGACCCCGGTGTGGTTTTTGATCTTAAAGCACAAATAGACCCAGCCATCACCTTGATACCCACCCACACTTTAACATGTCAGCACTGCGGCGGAGAGAGAGAGAAAGAGAGAGGGGAACTCGTTTGTCAATGCCACACCTAATCATGTAAAATACCCCCCACCTTCTCAAAATCTACCTCCTACCCCCCTCTGTGCCTTACTTCCACACCCTCCTCTCGCTTTACTTTCCTTTTTTTATTCCCTAATGTCAGATTAGATGAAAAGCAAAACACTTTTATTTGCAAAAAAAAAAAAAAAAAAAGAGGGCAGGGGCGGGAGGTTCGGCTGGTGGTATGACTCATGTGCGAGGCTTGATTTCGAGATCGTTACATCCTCCTGAGAAGCTTCTGAATACAGCTCGTGCGGCAGAGGGGGAAAGGCAGGAAGCCGTCTCGCTGGAATTTACTTTCCCTCATCTCCACACTGCTGGCTGAATAGGGGTTCCCCATTAAAGTGCTTGTGACCTTTGGAAGAGAGGGGCAGGGGTTTGATTGGGCTTTTTTGTCAAATTGGGCACAGGCACAGCGAGGGCCCATTTACTGGCTGCAGCCGCAGCGTGTGAGGCAGAGGGCTGTGGTGCCCACGCTGCTAGTGCTATGAGGAGTCAGCTGCAGCACTGGGGAATTTATTGTATTTTAACATTATTTGGACAGATACTTTAAATGAAAAATAACACATCGCCGTAAACACTTGCAGTAAAAAAAGCTTGAATTCATAACTTTTCAGGCTCAAGCTTGTTGTGTTGGGTGCAATAAAAACTATTATGTTCTGGAGTGATGAAATTAAACTGCATATTTATAAACTGCAATGTTATTATGAATTTCAGCTTTAAATGGTACTATGGGTAGCATTTTAAAGCAGCGATAACTGTTTTTGGCCATTTGGGGGCAGCAGAACAAACTGCAAACCACAACACTGACATATTATCATCTTAAATTGATATGGCGAACACAATCTCAGAACCAATCGCCTATTGGTCGATGACGGATAAGCCTCCGGGAGTTATATTTCTGGGGTTCCGGTGTAGTCAGCACATATCCGGGCGAAGACTTCCCCTTCTGTGGGCTGCTCATTGTTTACGGTCTGATTAGCAACTTGAGATGCGAGACTGGAGTATGAGAGATGACATGTACAACCAAATTGTTTCACAAGTAGCCGGTTTGCAAGCTATTTTTAATTCAATAAAAAGTTGAAATCATCGACAGACGATAGCTGGTGAGTTCCCATATTGCATTTTGGCCAATGTGTTCCGCCTACTGTTGCTCTCCACAAAGATTGTTTACCTAAATTTAGATAAAGTAGAAAGATGCGGTGAGCACAGCTCCAAATATTGAGAAGTATAGGGTGCCCGGTAGTAGTAAGAACAGAAGAAACAAATCACCGGCACTCAAAGATAAAGGGTCTTTCTTAGTTTATTCTGGGCAAAAGAATAAACTAAGAAAGACCCTTTACCTGCATTCAACCAAAGCCTGCTCAAACATGATTAGTCAATACTACTCGGACTACAAACGGAAACCAGAACCGCTTCCGATGCCAAAATCTTGTCCTGTTGCTGACAGATTTTACATGTGAATGCAGAATCTATCTATGGAGATTGTGGTGAACTTGCTAGCGAACAGTTGCCTATTTTCATATCCAGCAGAGACGAAACAACATTAGGATTCATTTGGAGTTGTGGCACCTGTGTTCTCCTTTTTGCTCTGTTTTGGTCTCCACCAACCCCTGAGGGAAATATCTGGCTTGTTCAGCTTTGTCTGTCTGCTGCTGGATGCTGTGCAGGTAGTGGGGTTATCAGAGATTTTTTGCTGAAAACAGCTCCTTGCTGCTGGAAACAAGCAATGAACCAAAACATGTGAAGTTGCGGACCTTCCAACCAAAACAATGAGCTGAAAGAAACTAAAATTGTCTTTAGAGCTGACCTGCCGGGTGATAATTCTCTGTGGATTTGTCACTATGAGTACCTTCTTTCATATTACATGTAGTTATTTAATCCATTGTTAAAATGAAAATATTGAGTAGTGTAACTTTAATGTCAGCAGGTCATTACCGTATATTTTATGGTGGCATCGATTTTATATGAAACTGTAAGACGGTGGCATTACTCCAGAAAAGACACAGCTGAAAATGTCAGAGATTCTCAGAAAAAGTAAAGAGGGTTGTCTGTAAAAACAAATCCGATCTCATGAGAAGGCATATACAGTAAATAGCACAACATTACAAGGACATTATGCAATAGTCACACACATTGCGTGTCTTTTGTACGCCACACTGTAAAACTACAGTAACGTTTGCAGTTAGGTTTAGGCAACAAAACCACTTAGTTTTAGGAAAAACACATCATGGTTGGATTTAGTAGGTAAACTAAGTAAAATACGTACTGAAACAACATAACAGAAGTACGAAAAACACGTCACCAACGTAACTAACGTAACTTACAAAACAAAACATCGGTCTTCTTGGTTGAAAGGCCCGTATTTGTTGGACCCATCCACATCCCCTCCCGCCCGCCATAAGCTGTCTTTCTCACTTTTTATTCCAAGCCACTAGCTCTGAGTGTAGCATATTGACGCAGATACATTTGCATTGCAGTTAGGGGAAACGCCAATAGTAAGAACGGCGTTTTTATTGCACGCTTTTGCCTTTTCGTGTCATTCATACATCTTTTCGTGCAACCAGGCTGGGAAAAACAGATGAAAAAACAAACAAAAAACCCCAATGTTTCCACTCTTCAAAAAAACTATACAATAAATCCTTGAGTTTAAAGATAATGAAGCTTTTTTCAAATTATTCTGACAAAAATATAAGACAATTGCATTGTTTGGCAAAAACAAGTGGCTTTCATATACTAACATACCAATGAAATAAAAGCTACCAATGGCCTTTACAATAACTGACTGACATGCCATTCATGTGAGAAAATGCTACAGATAGCACATAAGATGCACTTTGTCAAACCACTGGATTTGTCTCACTCTGTCTGAGTGCTTCAGATATTTCACAATGGCGTTCTCCATTTATATGTGCATAATCTTCTCTTCTTTTCTGATTTTATCCTTCACTCACAAGACCTGTCATCCTGAAATCCACTTAAAGAAGTCCCTTGTCAAAGGAAATCAGACAAAACGACATATGGAAAAGTAATCAACACTCACCCACCATGCATCCATCTGCCCTCTCTTCTTTTGTACCACTCGTTTTATTGCCCTATCTCACTTTCGCTCCATCTTTTTCTTTGTCTTGTTACTCTGCACCCGTGGGAGTGTGTAACTGCCTGAGCCAGATGTGGATTTCTACTGTTCCTGTCCTCACGTCTGTGTAGAGATAAATGCACATTCACTATCACTGTCGTCCTGGGCTTGGCTACATGATAGATACAAAACCAGACAAATTCACTTTCACACATTTCCACATGCAGATGCACGTGACTGCCTGGAACCACACTCCTGTAAATTTGTATGTTCATATACTGAATGTGTCAAAGATGCAGCCCTGTTTATCTCAACCCTTCCGTGTCACTCCATGACGTGAGTGCGATGATTTGTGGAGGAAAAGCGGCACATCCCCAGTTGTTTGTCAGATCCAAGTAATCGTAATGGACCCATATATCAGGAACATAAGGGCACGAGAAGGAGATGGAAAGAATATGACATAGGAGATGTAGAAAGCAAAAGAGGAGGTGTCATTCTACATATTTACAGCAACATGGAACATAGTGTGGTGAAAACGGATTGCAACTAAAGAAAGGGATGGTGAACCAGAGAGAGAAAGAGGGAGATGTGGCAAAAAAAAGATGTGTAAGAGACGAGACAGATCTGCTGTGGTAAAGAAGACTGCTAATAGTCTTGGCAGACGTATTGCAGTGTTTGTGTCTAACTTAACCACATCTCGGTTTGGGCTTCCATCAGCTAACGTGTGCAGCATAGAAATCCTTCCCCTGGTGGGGAAGTGCTACCTTTGAGTGGAAACCTCTCCTTGCACTTTATGCACCGCTATCCTTCAGTTTAAGTCAATTCAATTATATTCTAATTTAGTTTATCAAGACTGAAAGCAGGAAATGACTAACAGAAATGATGGATGATGAAGTTGATGTGATGATAATTCACTAAGGGAGGGAAACACTAGAGGCCCCACGATACGATCTTATCACGATACGATCTTATCACGATACGATCTTATTGCGATTTTTCAACTGAAAATCATTATCCGTTTTATCTAATAAGCCATATGTTTCACTCTGTTCATCTCAGTTTTCATTCACATATCTTGAGGTCAGAGGTCAAGACCCCTTTGAAAATGGCCATGCAATTTAACGTAACTTTGGAGTGTTATTTATACGTTTTTCCCAACAAGCTAACATGACATGGATGGTACCAACCAACTCATTAGGTTTTTTTAGTTTCGTATGATACCAGTATCTTCATTCTAGCTGTAAGCCTGAACCCGCTACCACCTCTCAAAGACAGACTAGTGGATTGTCCATCGGATTGTAAAGAGGTTAATAGTTTATATAATAAAAGGCCGATGATTGACGTCCGTGTATTGAAACAATATGCCGCGCAAAATATTGTGATACTATGCTCTATACCCACCCCTATAATCCACCCGCCATGTTGGCGATAGGGAGGTGAAAGTGATACAACTGGCTGAGCGAACATGCAAATTGTGTTAAACCAATTTGTGAGCAGGCGTTCCTGAGATATTGTGTTCATGAGAGCGGTCCGGACGGACGGACGTACAGACAACCCGAAAACATAACGGCTACAGCCACAGCTGTCGCTGGCGCAGAGGCATAAAAACATGTGTTCTGATTGGTCTAAAGTCTTGAAATTTGGTACCAATATAATTTAGGCAAGTATCTAACAATACAACATTGACATTCTTAGATCACATGAGAAATCACACTTTTATCAAAGTCAGGAGTTTGGAAAAATGAGGAAAAACGCAAACTGTGTTTATCAAATGTTTTCCGTATGAAATATTTTTTTTTTACACTGCATATGTGTGAATATCTTTAATATTCAACTTCTTATGAGTTCATAGATACCAAATACTTGATTCTGCTCCTTGTAGTTTCTAAGATAAAGCCATTTTCTTATCATACTATATTTAGTCTTTGGGCACATGGGATTACTGTTTTTTCTTAGAATATAATGGAGTCTATTGCAAAAACTGTAGTCCCATGTGCCCAAATACTATAGTATGATAAGAAAAACCCACTTTTCAGCCAAACGGTTTGACTGATTTTGAAACTTTCTTCAGATTTATGCTTAGTCAAACCCAGAGAACATTTTCCAAAGGAAATTAAAAATTTCAGTAGCGGGCACGAATGGGTTAAAAGACTATTCAAGTGTTTTTTTGTGTGTGCATGAGCGGGTGTCTTATCTAGCTGATGCTTTTAATCACCAGATCAGCTACCAGTCTAACTGTGACTGTGTTTAATAAATGAAGCGTCATATCTATTTCAAATGCACACAGACACACAGAGGCGCACGTGTTAATCTGAAGCGACATTGACTTTAATAGCCACTTTAAATGTCTTTATTATTTTAAAGCACTTTATGAGTTGCCCCTGGCATGGCGGAGCACAGTATGAGATTCGACTTGAATCACGGCAACAAAAGCCGGTGCAGACTCGTTTAATGCCCCTCCGCCTCCTCCCCTTGTGCCATTTGCAGGTTGCAGGATAATTCTGGTTTATTACAACTTAAAGTGGTCAGCCAGAGATTTAGTATTGCGCGTCCATAAAAGTGGGGGAGACAGAATATAAAAAAAAAAAAACAATGGTCAAAACTGCAGTAATAGTGTCGGACATGCCCTGACTTTTATGCTGCATCCTACAATTCCCATAATGCAACTCAATAGGGTCTTTCACTAGACCTTCCCTGTCTGTTAAATGCCTTTATCTGTCAAACTCCACTCTGCTCTTTTTTTCCCTGGCACTTAGTTAAGGTGTTCAAATCTCACAAATTTCTGTGGTCTATATGTAGAGAACCTATTACCGGTATAATGACTGATCAAGCCCACCAGTTTTGCAATGCTTTCTTATTTCACTACAGGCATGAATCAATAAATAAATAAATATATACAAACAATGCATTTTCTTTTTTTATGCTCCTAATGGAGTCTGCTGTACAATACTATTTTTTTCCGGTACATTTCTGATGTTACTCAGCCTGATGAAGATAGGAACTGCTGCTGACTAACATACAGCTGCTTCTGAGGACAATGATCGCCGAACGTAGGTGGGAGATGCTGCTGCTGACGTCTCACTTTTCACGTGGATTCCCAATTTCAAATGTAACCATGTGTAAAATGGAAAATGTTATCATAACCTGATGGGAATTATGGCCAAAACTATGAAAATAAGACCCAAGTTGTAACCAGAATTATGCTTCAATTAAAACAAGGCTTCACTCCAGGCTAAAAAAAACAAAAAACAAAAATGGCTCCTTGTGTGGCTTTATGAAAAAACAATCCTCATACAACGGTTCATATCATATCTTTTTCTATATTATATATGGTATATGTGATATTCTATTTTCGCGTTCTCCTACGTTTGTCCAGCAACACGTGTCACTTTCCACTCGTTACATGCATACAACCTTTTCAAAATAAACTTCCGTCTTCATACGAAACAACTTGGTCAGGTTTACCCAACAAAAATACTTAGTTAGGTTTAGGAAAAGATTGTGGTTAGGGTTAATTATTAAACTACGGAAGTGGCGTTACTCAAGTACGAAAGTTACGTGACAAATAAGTCAACGCTTGGGTTAAAATAACTACGGAAGTGATGTTACTTAAGTATGGAAGTTACGTGACAAATAAATCAAAGTTTGGCTTAAAATAACTACGGGAGTAGCGTTACTTAAGTACGGAAGTTACGTGACAAATAAATCAACATTGACTTCTGGTTTCACATGGGACAAAAACAGCGGTCTCCTGGGCGAAAGTCCGGTGTTTTTGGATCCACCCATCCACCCTTACCTCCTCCCTACGCAGCATTTGTCACTCTTTATACTTCCTGGTTCACGATTATGTTGATTAAATACGAAATGATTCTGTGGGATACATACCAATTATAGTGCATTTACTTTTTGTAGGTATAATAAGTACAAACGGTGTATGAGAACAGCCTGATATGGAAAACACTACTGAATATACTCTGTTGTTGTCTATGTTATTCACTCTGGAAGCCTAATGTGTAACTACAAATGAACCCACAACGAAGACACTACAAACACGTACTGCAGTAGACAACACACACACTTCCTTACAGGCACTTATAGGCAACCATAAACGTACAGACATACACAGCATCACAATCATCAACACTTACACAAATGCACCAGGCCCGAGGCCAATTTCCATCTCCGCATTTTGCCGCATCTCTAGGGGCATCGTCTTCCCTCTCTTTTTCTCTACACAAGCCGATGTGTTTTAAAGACCTGTAAGTCACCAGTCACGGAGATGCACTACCAATCAATGAGAAGTCTATCCACCATGGAAATGAAGCCACACAAGGAGAGAGAGAGAACAATTCAGAGGCCGTCTTGGTAAACACAGGTAGTCTAACCCGGTTACGACCTTCCATCTAATCAGCATTTTGAATGTGGCTCATGTTTACCTTCAATGCATGACTGAAAAGCTGCCGAGGCAGTAAAAAGCTGCCTACAGGTCATTAAAATGTGAAGACACTTCCTTATCCAGGATGGTTCTTTTAAAATAAAAGGAGACTTTTCATTAGAGGACTGGCACAACAAATTCACGTGTCTAAACTGGAGACAGAGGAAGATTACCACCATCGCGCCGTGAGCAAGTGGAGGGAAATCTCACAGACACATCCGTACACTTATCAGCTCCGAAATGACACAATGCTGGTACCAGGGGGACTTAAATATTAATTCCCAGCCTGGTGAATATAAAAATAAATCCTTTTGCTAATCGTGCCGGGAGATGCTCGACGGTGGTAAAAGGGTTTTGTGTAAATTACTAAAAGATTAGTTCCTTCGCTGGTTTATCTACAGGTCCAAACCACCGAGGTGCACTCCTCAAGCACCTAAAATTCCTCTCTAACTTCCAGACAGGAAATATAAGGATTTACCGTGTGTGTGTGTGTGTGTGTGTGTGTGTGTGTGTGTGTGTGTGTGTGTGTGCTGTAAATGTCCCAGCAGCTTCTTTGAAATCCTGCGATTGTCTCTGGCGAAACAAGATAGTGGTGGTGCTTTGAAGGTGCAAAGCTGTGACAGGATGGTATTACCTGCGCGAGATATCGCGACGCGGGAAGTTTTGGCCAGACGGACGTTTGTCACATGTGACGAAGAGGACGCTGTTTTTTTTTCTTCATGGGATTAGAGCGCATTAGCCAAGGTGGGTGCCAGTCAAAAACACACCCAGTTGTATTTACTTACAGTATTTATTCTTAATCTTTGGCAGGAAATAAACATTTGTAGCAAAAAAAAAAAAAAAAAAGAATTTAAGCTTCTCTCTCTGTCACGTCGCTACAACCCATAAACACTGATTACCGGCCCATTTAGTGGTTATTTTGCTTTGAACTTGGAGATGAAAAAAGTAGAGGTATATTTTGCAGCACACACTCAGCAAAAAAATGTTAAAGCATCTTAGCAGCTTACCACCTGCTTAAAGAGGACCTATTATGCTTTTTTCCCCTTTCCTTTAGTGCGTTATATAGTTTTCTGTGCATGTAAAAGGTCTGCAAAGTTACAAAGCCCAAAGTCCACATCAAAGGGAGTTACTCTCCTCCACAGAAACACTGCTCTTCAACTGCCTGAAACGCCTCGTTTTAAGTCCCGCCTTTTTCTCCCGTAACTTGGTGATGTCACCAAGTGACATATTTTTCATAATACCTGCATAGCGGCTAGTTTGGCACGCCCTCAAACAAATCTAGTTAGAGCGGAGCTGGAGCGGAGTCCGAAGAGTTTGGTTTGGTTGACCAATCACAACAAAGGGCCATCTTGGGGGGGGGCAGGAGCTCAAACAGAGCGTTTCAGACAGAGAGTGAAAAAAGCTGCTGCAGCACAGCTCGTATAAGAAAAATAATATGTTTTTTGAACAATAAAGCATGTAAACATGTTCTAGAAGAAACCTAAAGTACAAGTACGCATCTGAAAATAAGCATTATAGGCCCTCTTTAAGACCTCCCTTGGATATGATAATATACCGAGGGGCCATTGAACAATGTGCTTAATAATGAAACAGCCTATTTGCCAGGATGAGACAGTTCTAATATTCCAATAAAAAACAGCCCCCATAACTGACCGATTCTGAGTAAAAAAAAGATATGAAACTTCTTCCTTTTTATGTCAAGATTTGCTCCCTGTTGCACATAAAAGTTTATGAACACAGCTTTTTACGCCCGCTACACCCTCGTGCTCTTTGTGTAAAAAACCTCACGACTGGCTTCTTGCATGAGTCAGAGCTGATCAATTAAAAGCTTATTGATCTGTTATGGAGGCGGCGGGAGAGATTGCAAGCAGGAACGCGGGGATTACTTTGCCACATGAAGCCTTTCCCGATCCCACCTCCGCGACGTTAAATACGGAATTAATAGGCGATCCAATTACGTCAGCGAGGAGGCTTTAAAGCTGCGTGTCAACTTTATGGTGTATGTTACTGTGCTGACATGTGATACTTTCGAAGTGAATGGTCAAGGTGAGGTGGGAAGCAGTGAAAGGATACATGTTGCTTTTGAAATAGCTCTGAATGTAAGTGCTGAAGGTTAGAACGGCACCTTCTCAAAAGCATGTTCTCTGTGAAATCTGTACGCTGAGAATTCACCATGAAAGTGATATATTTCCTCACACAGGCATGCTGTTACTCAATATCATATAGATTACAGTGACACGGAGCGTGCACACTTTTTATAGATGCCTCTTTTAGATACGGATAAAGAGCTTAGGCCTACACACCTTTCTTTCAACCTCTTCATCCCTTGATTTTTCCTCTTCCTCCTTTGTCACTTTCTCACCCCTCTCAAGCACAAATAGAAACTCGCACCGATGCACACACACATGCACACACACCCCTGGAGCTTAATTTGCAATAGAAGACTACTTCATTTGAATGTCTTTGATGTAGCGTGGCTTTGCTCAAATGAAGTATCTGATCCCAATCCCCTGGACAGATCCACGTGGGCGTATCGGTGTAACCAACCAACCACTAGCATCCACATCCTTCTACTAGCTCCTTTTTCTTTTGTGTTCCTCACCTACAAATTCATACCTCTCCATGCCCATCACCCATCTATCCTTTCACAATTTAATTCATTTACAGTTTTAACAAGTGCGCTTACGTGCCTCGTCATCCGGGTAATTTATGGAGATGGGGTCTCGTGCTCGGTCCCCTGGTGGCCACACGGCCCTGACATGGTGCTAAACTTGTCTTTGGTCTGCATAGGCTTAAAGGAATGTAGAGGGATGGACGTAGTGGAGAGCCAAACTAGTGTTTGTCCTTACATTTCTGTAAAAATACATCCAAAAATTTAAAATGCAAAATTGTAAAATTGTTAGTTGTGATGTCAAGTTTATGTTATTCATAGTAAATAGCTTAAAAGATGCACAACCACCAGTATGGTCCTTCACTGTCATTGATTTTGCGAATAGAGCTCAACAGTGACCGCATACTTGTGGAATGTCTTCTGTGGATTACAACTATTATCTACAGATCTGCTGCGGTACCAATCGGACAAAATTCTGTAAACAAACAGAAAGAAAGTTACAAATGTCATCTGGCCCATAAATCCACAGGAAGCGATCTGCAAATGCTAAATAGATGCACAAATGCGTATATATCACTTTACCATGTAAACCTTAAAATACGTATTTACACAGTAGTATTTACAAATCGCCCTGAATTTTTTGTGGATGTGACTTTACACAACACAAATACAAAAATACATGTTTGTGGATAGTGAAATATTTGCAGATCATGGTACACATTTGTGGAATGTCTTCTGTGGATTACAACTAATAAAGTCCAACAAAAACTTCCATAAATAACTGATTAGGTCTGTCACTGTCAGTGTCAGTGTCAGTGGCACGCAGACACAACACGTGCCTCCAAAACCACAGCAAAATCCGACTGCAGCCTAACAAGGGGATTAGGGCATCCCAAAGCCCAGGTTTGTCATTGACTGTGAACAAAAAGGTGAATAGAAAAGGGGAGCTGAAAATGTGCAGATTAAACAAACAAATGCACCGGTATTTTTCTAGGTGCTTGAGGTGCATGCATTGCTGGAGTGTGGCACAGAGCGAGAGTAAATATACACATGCTCACACATCCAGTCTCGGCACCATCTTGCACCTTATTGGGGCTAATCCTGTGCGTACACCCTGACAGGCTTACAGATGCCCCCGTAGACTCCATCAGCACCGACACCAACACAGAGAGCCTCGCTGAAGTGCTCTATTCAGAGCATGAGCATGCAGCAAAAATGTGTTAAAATGACCAACATGTGCAAACAAGCTGGCAGCCAGCAGCCCCAGAAGTACTAATTATGATGATGAGGGAGTGGGCAAACGCTGAGGCATATTAAATGGCATGTGTTGCACAACAATATGAGTACTCGGCTGTTAAATCATTTGTTAGCTTAGTGCAAAAAAGACATTTTATTCTATACCATGGTAGGGTTATAAACCCAAAAGTCTTCAAAATGCTACTAATTGCGTAAGAGTAACAATGATGATAATCATTTTTTGAACACCATTTTTAATTAATCTCACTGTATGTTAGCTGGCCTAGTGGATTATTGATTCAGCTTTTAAAGGCTCCTTTCCCGGAATTGGATGATAAAATCAATAGCCTACCACTATCATATCTCTGCGGTAAATACAAAGCTACTCCCATCAGGCGGTTAGCTGAGCTTAGCACAAAGACTGAAAACAAGTTCACTAATAAACAGTTATATCTTGTTTGTTTAATCCATAAAAAAACTGTTTTGTAATGATTGGTTTTGCGTTTTTCTAAGCTAACGTGCTGGCGCCAGCTACGCTCGTCGGTTAGCGATTGCCGCACAGCTATCATAGACTGTATATAAGAAGTGGAAGTAGTCAACAACGACATCACCCACTGGTTTGTGGACTGTCGCATTGAAGCCTCAAGTTCTGCATTTTGCCCGTCGCCATCTTGGTTTTTTTTGGAACCAGAAGAGAAATGAGAGGGTGGAGCTAAGTACAACCGAACGCTGAATAAGACATTTTTACAATTAACTTCCATGAACTCAAAACACACTGTGGAAGGGTTAAAGTTGTAAGACGAAAATGCAGACAACTCCCAGACCGGACAATGCCGTGGTAGCGACCTGTCAATCACAAGGTAGCCACGCCCTAAATGGGACCATAATTTACTAAATGAACATCATGCTGTATTAAAGAAGACTTGAAACTAGCGATTGAGACCATAAACTCATGTTTACAATGTTTACTGAGGTAATAAATCAAATGAGAAGTAGGCTCATTTTCTCATAGACTTCTATACAATCTGACTTATTTTTGCAACCAGAGGAGTCGCCCCCTGCTGGCTGTTAGAAAGAATGCAAGTTTAAGGCACTTCTGCATTGGCTTCACTTTTCAGACTCGGAGGTTGCCCACTACGAGAGTAGTAGCCTATCTATCTTCTCATCTATCTCTCTGCAAGAAAGCAAATAAGCGTATTTTCCCAAAAAAGTTCTGGATTTCTTTAAAGCTTAATGTAAAAAAAAAAAAAAAAAAAGCTTTTCTTTGAAGGTTCATGCTTTTGATTTAAATAACATGAGATCCAAAACATACTATTTGTGAACGTGGTACAAAAAGGACACAATATCTCAAAAGGAGAGATATCCTCTAGTCAATCTTAATCAAAGGTAAAACTTTCAGAGACCCCCGGTGTGATTTCCACCTCAACTGTCGTCTGTAAATGAGAAAATCTCACCTCAAGTTTGCACTTTCTGCCACAACCTTCTTGACCTTCAAGAGTGTACAGAAGGCGCCCTCTCTGAAGTGTTCATTCAGTGGGTTTGTGTTTGAAGTGTGGAGGGCGACATTCGTTGAGGTTAAACGGGAGGGGAAAGAGGGTTGCCGTCAAGTAAGCCTTGAAAGGACGTGACGCGTTGAAGTGTCTTATCATAAACACTCCTTCTGTGCCTTGATTATTCCTCGAGGCCGTTGATACGGAAGCTGTCCTTTGACTGTAAATCGAACATGATTTACAGTAACATGGACTTTTCCTCTCTTTAGATCGCATGTGGAAAATCTCTGAAGAGGATACCAGATCCAGACTGACTTTAAACACAATGAACTGTCACTATAGCAGCCATTTTATGCATTTAATTCGTTGTTTACTTCTAATTTTGCCTATTTGCATACCTGATAGAGAAAAGCTGCCCTCTGGCTCTCCATTCCTAGAGGCAGGGATTTCTGGAGTTTAGTTTGGATGTTGTCTGGCCTTACTTTGCTTGTTTACCTCTGAGGACAAAAGGGGAGGCTGATAATATGGCAGCAGAGTCATGGCCGCTGGCCCTTTTTTGATGAGGAGAAAGGTCTGTTTGGCTAATTACCCTGGTGGTCACACCACTTGTTTTTCCAATGCCACATTTTTTACGTCTTCTCTTTCTCTCTCTCTCTCTCTCTCTCTCTCTCTCTCTCAGGTTATTTTTCTCCTCGGTTCCTGGACACACGCGCTGAGCCGTGACATCTGGCGCTGATATTTGCATTTGAATTAGCGCTCCGAATCACTACGTATTGATTACCTGCAATTACCTTTCTTTTCTTCCTAGTTTCACCGTTTGTTAAAGGGTATTTTTTTTTACTCCTTTCATGGAGTCATTTCTCATCCTCCCTGTTTTCCACTTTCTCAATTTTTCTCCTCTTGGACTCCAGACTTTGGAGGTGGGCTGCAGTTCACCTTTACTGCAGGTGAGTAATACACAAACCATTCTTTGACATGGAATCCATAATCTGCAAAGTGGATCAAATGACTTGTAAATGCATCAATCAGAAGGGAGTTGTTGATGGCTATTGCATTGGTCTGCAGGGGAGGGAGAGAACAAAATACTATATTTATGTAGGAATAGTGCGATCACACCCACGAGTTGAAGACTGGGCATATACATAGCCTTCTCATTTATTTGAACAATTATTAAGTGATGATGATCTGATGTTTCATAAGGAATTATCTATAAACAAAGCCTCCTTTACATATGTAGAATGCCATATATGCTTGAAAAGTTGTGCCTCATGCAAGACCATTTTTGTATTTGTACCCTAAATCTTTTTCTTATTCCTGTGAGACTTGTTCGAACGAATGCTCATTTGCCAAACTTTCTTAACAACAGCTGTCAATGTGTCAGCGTGCTGACTTGACTATGAATTGACCCAAAACTGCATGTGATTATCATAAAGTGCACATGTCTGTAAAGGGGAGACTTGTGGGTACCCACAGAACCCATTTTCATTTACATATCTTGAGGTCAGAAGTCAAGGGACCCCTTTGAAAATGACTATGCCAGTTTTTCCTCGCCAAAATTTAGCGTAAGTTGAGAACGTTTTTTTTATTCACCTTCCCGACAAGCTAGTATGACACCAATGGTACCAATGGATTCCTTCGATTTTTCTAGTTTCATATTGATACCAGTATCTTCACTCTGAGCCCGCTACATCCTAGAAATCACAAGTTGTGTTAATGCGTTGAAGAAAGTAGTGGTGTTAAAACTAATTTGCGTGAACGCATTATTATCGGGTTGGACTTATGACACTAGAGAAATGAAAGAGTCATTGCGAAATTGTTGCTTTATGTTGATTATCTTGCTTTCATAATCTTTGGAAGCCAAAATTGGAATTGGAATTTGATCAATTGCACATTCCTAACCTATATTGTGCAATACTATATTCCACATGCACAAAAATACAGCCATAGCAACTTAGAAAAGGCCACATCACATGACACCGAAGCTCCTCTTCACCACAGGCGACTGCATTATCATGCCCCTAATTGAAAGGACTGTTGTTACTCTCTGTGCACACAAAACCCATACTGGCCGTGGTGTGGCCATTTTCAGAAGTTGGGGGTTCCATCTTGTCTCCTGATGAAGAGCTTTGTATGGACCACCTGCGCTCAGGGTCTGGACGAGCAGAAGTGATTGCAAGGTGGATGGAGCACATGCAGCCAGGGAAGCGGTGCCATGCCGGGGCTAAGTGGCACTTTAACACGCGACGCATCCGCGAGGGGTCTGGCTGTCCACCTCAGACTGCGGACAAGGCCGTGATGCACTGAGATTGGTTTGTTGAAGGACACAGAGACGCAAACAAACCGAAAGCGCAGGGTGCCGAACAGGAAAGAGATTAAATGTTTCTAATTACGATAAAATCGAGACAGATCTTTTTTTTTCTCTCTCTCTTTTTAAGTGTTTCTCTTTGAACACTGTGATTAAGCTTTAATTTCCCGACCAAAGCGATGCAGCGACTGCTTGTCTTTAGATGAATGTATGTGTGTTTATGTGTGTTGCGACAGATGGTGTCTGTGGGGGCGGTGAGTGATAAAGTGCGTATCAACCCAGTAAAGATAGTATTAGCTGGGAGAGCTGCAGGTGGCTCATCACGATGTTTGCCTGCTAAACTGCTGACTTGTGTATGTCCCTGGGTTAAAAGAGACCATTTTCATCTACTGGTGAGTGGGAGGTGCTATTGTTCTCTCTCTCTCACCCTTCTCTTTCTATATATTGAAGCGTGGACTCTAAAGATCCCAAAGAACTGGTCTGTTCATTTGTTTTAGAGACATGCAGCTGCACTGTGTATTGATCTGACATAAAAAGTGGACTTTCGACCGACCCGAGGGTGAGTAAATGATGAAAAAAATGAATGAAAAAGCAGTTCATTGGGAGGCAAGCATTCATCCATTCCTCTATTGTTCAAAACACTATCATGTTTGAAGCTACCTTGTGAACAAAGGATGTCTATTTCCAAGTAAAAAGTTAGATAAAGCAGGGTTCTCAAATGACCTGGAAGCCACTGGCCAGGTTGTTGGGAGGGGGTGTAAATAGTGTTTCTTTTTAACGAATGAAAATGAATTTGAACTCAGTCAGTACATGCTGTGAGTCATACTGCACGGCATGGTTAGTACGGTAATGCTGCTCTGATTGTTTTCCTGGAAAAAGGCAGCTTCTCCTTGTTCAGGAAAACGCACTTACATCAAGGAATTGATCATTTGGCGTAGAAGGCTGGGGCTCTTTGTGCGAGACCTCAAAGAATCTCAGCAAGCAACGAGGATTCTGCAGGCGAACTAATCTCCCCCTTAACATACATAAACATTAAATTTCAAATCAACCATATCAAAACTATAGCACACCAGGGGGAAGTTTGGGGTGATGGAGGGAACAGCAGTGGCAAAAAAAAAATATGCTGATTTGTCTCAGAAAAATGGAAAGTAAACCCCAGGAACGCGCTTCATTTCTTCAGAAAGGCCAATGAAAGAAATGTTGAATGGGAGATTGCATTGAGTTACAGAAGCTAGTGGAACAGCCTGGTGTCACCAAAATGCATGCCATAGCTATGCATTTTATTGCTTTTCGCGTGTCATTTCACACGACGGCAATAGACGCTCAGAGCAGGTGCTCCGGAGGTCAGGTGACATAGTATAAAAAGTAAGAAAGTCAGCGTAAGGAGGTCAGGGTGGACGGGTGAGTCAAACAAACACATGACTATCACCCCAACCCGATCTAATGGGAAGGCATATAAATAGATTGACATTACGAGGACGCAACAAAGCCACTGTAAAGGCCGCAGTTAGGTTTAGGCCACAAAACCACTTAGTTAGGTTTAGGAAATGCATAATCATTGGGCTTAAAATAAGTACGTAAACTAAGTAAAATACGTTCAGAAACAATGTAACAGAAGTTCGGAAAACACGTCACAAACATGACTAAAAAACACATCACAAATATCACTAACGTAACTTCAAAATAACTATTTGATACACAAACATACACAGTCTCTTGGTTGAAAGTCCGGTATTATGTGACCCATTGCTGAGATGGCAACTAGGGATGGGCGCGCCGTGCTGCATGCATACACACACAACTGCAAAAATATATCGGCAATTGGCGGTTGTTGGGCTGACGATGGCCGGTTGAAAAATGTTAACATATCGCCAGATCCTAACGGCAATCACATGTAAACAGAAAAAAAGCTTGCACACTTCGATCTGTGTACTCTATTTGATTATATTCAAGATTCTGTTTATAGACTGTCTTTGGGGATACAACATAGTATTTTCCAATAAAAACAGCAGTAAAACTATGCATGACTTAGTTAATAATCAATAATGGCAGGGCAATTGGCAAAGCTTCTCAGCGTTGTTTATATTTTTTCCAATAATTGTTACCAGTAAAATGATTTGGTGCAATTTTAATGTTTTCCCCTTTCTGCAATACCAATAAATTCAAAACACTATAAAAAGTAGAGTGCATAATTCTTAGAAGTATTTTGCACATTGATCCCCAGTACAGGACTTCAGAGCTTTATGGATGGAGTGCAGATGAAGGGAACCAGACCGAAGGCCTCGATGCGGCTACCTGCTGAGCAGTAAATAGGTTGGGGGTCTTTGACCTGAATGATAAAGAGCATTCCTTATGAATCTCAACACAGAACTCAAACTGTGGCAAGGCCGACACAGGACAGGACAGGCGGCGTGGGAGGCTTAAGAGGAATATTGAAGCTTCAGTATATTCTGATGAAGGGTAAAAAAAAAAAGAGACTACAATGCACGTCACGTTGTTCTTTGCTTTAAAATAAAAAGAAGTGGGAGGTAATGTACTTTATATGAAGTCCTGTTAAGTAGAAGGTCATGCTCTTTCGCCTCACTTGCCGTTTGTTTTAGTCCTTGCATCTTTCGCTCAACCATCAGTACTGTTACATAATTAAAGTCCAGTCATGGTTTTGGCTGTGTGGAAGAAGTCAAAAGTCAGCTCAGTGTTGCGCAGAGGTTGCTGGAGAAACATCCAAGTTCAATTCTGTTTCTTGCCAACACGGTGAACTCGTGTCAGCCCTAAGACTTTCAGGCAGTGGTGTATCTGTGGTACACGCAAGCTTGTTAGCGTCAAGACCGAGATCAAAAGAATGCTGCTGTAATGCAGTGAGTACAGTGAAGACATCAATAGTGTCTTTATATCTACTGTATTTTCTGTTTCATCCAAGCTGCGAGTACTGCTTTTGCTTTTCAGTCCACATAAGTTGAGTGAAAAGAAAACTGTATCTGAACGCTACATGACCGTTTGCTCAAAGAAAGATAATTACTGCCACTGACCGCGAATAAGTTGACATGCCTGCTGGCCTCGCGTGCGCGCGGGATTCATCATGCTCACGACTGAATGGAAATGAAGTTGCCCTCGTGCCGTCAAACTGCATTTGATGGCTCCAGGTATATTGTAAAAATTATCTGGTTTGTGTAGGCAATTTGTTCTCGAGTGCATGAGTGGGAGTGAATTAAAGAAATGTCCGACCAATATTATGAGGCAGAGAGAGAGAGAGAAGAGAGGGTAGAGACTGGATTGGCCTAACGCATGAATAGATGCCCGAGAAAGTAGATGTTGGAAGATACATTTATATAACCTGGGTGGGAAAGAAAGATAGATACAGCAGTGAGGTAGAAGGGGGGCGAAGGCGAGAGGAGCGGGGAGATTAAGTAATTATCCTTTCAAGCCTAATTTGAGGTGCTGTTTGAAATTAACCTATGCAAATGAAGTGGCTAAATCACATTGAGGACCACAGTGACTCAGACTCGACTGGAACAAGATTGGTTTTTACATCTTATCACAGTACTATCAAATGCAAATTCTCAACTGTAGTAAAATGTTCATGCAATTTACTGACGGACAATTTTTCCATACCGTGTGAATAGGTCATATTGCATGTTGGTATGCTACTTTTTCCCCTCATAAATAATAGCTGGGGACGTGGCTGATCGGCTGATAAAGAGCAGGTAAAAAATATTGTGGGGGGGATGAAATTAATTGTAATCGCTCAAAAGGTTAATTCGTTCGTAATGTACATTTCCACCACAGTAATTCCATCAACACAACAACAAAATAATTTCTCTTTTTCACAGAAATACAGTTCTAATCAGGCGGCAACACCGGGGACTGAAAAGTGAAGCCAATGAGGAAGTGCCCTAAAATTGCATTCTTTCTAATTCTGGTTGCAAAAATAAGTCTGATTGTATAGAAGTCTATGAGAAAATGACCCTACTTCTCACTTGATTTATTACCTTTATGGTCTCAATCGCTAGTTTCAAGTCTTCTTCAATACAGCATGATGTTCATTTAGTAAATTATGGTCCATTTAAAGTAAAAATAGACGATAAAGCAGGGGATGCTTTAGGGCGTGGCTACCTTGTGATTGACAGGTCGCTACCATGGTGTTGTCCGGTTTGGGAGTTGTCCGTGATTTGTCTTACAACAGTTCATGAAAGCAACATTTTTGGTTGCCTAAAAATGTCTCATTCAGCGTTCAGTTGTACTTAGCTCCACCCTCTCGTGTCACTTCTGGTTGCAAAAGAACAAGATGGCGACGGGCAAAAAGCCGAACCCGAGGCTTCACGGTCTATGGTTCTCATTCACAAATGACTTCCAATTTCCTTTACTTCGCCGTTTTGTTGACAAGTGTTAAGGTGCCTTCAATAAAACGTCCGGGAAAGGGTATTATTTACCTACAGCCACAGGAAAGCGCTTCATGTGAAACATCCTTGCAACAAGTGTTTGGTTTTATTGATCGTCGCTTAACACAGATAAAAAAAAAAAAAACAGCAAAGTAGAACCAACTGCAATTAATGCAAAGAGAAAACCAGAGCAACACAGCGGTGAGTATAACATGACCCTATTGTTGCACTGATGTAATTAGGGCTGTGGAAATGCACATTATCATGAATTCACCAAGCTAACAGGTTAACATGGAGGTAGCGTTGTTTACAACAGCATCAAACGGCATAGTCTTACTAAAATACGAGAATCTATAATGAATTATCAAATCCAATCAATCAATATTCTTATATTCACAATGAGTTTAGATCACAAACTCACAGAGAATTACCACCCGACTCTGCAATGCAGAGCATGTTAACATCATTAAGCTACCTGCTTTGACTTTAAGGCTTGCAACTTTAATGTTTTTGGTTCACTCTCACTGCTCTCATGAGCGTCATTTCTAGCCACAGAAAACTGCGGTTTTCAGCAAAAAAAAAAAAAAGCTCTTAGAAACCCATTTTATAGCAGACAAAGTAAGCAACTAGCTGGTGAATATAGTGGAGCATTTAGCAGCTAAAAACAGAGATTTCACCTCCAGGAGTTGGTGTAAAATCCAAAACAGAACTGAACAGGCAACTGTTCAATTCACACATCAACTCTGTAAGGTGATAATATGTTTGTGTTATGTTTCCAGCTTGTTGCGTTGCTACCGTACATGACTAAAAAAAATCAATTAATGCAGTAATAAAAACTAGAAAAACTCTGAATAAAGGCCTTTCATCGATATAAGCCTGTTTCATATACATATCTGGTTCTCTTTGCAGTTGAATACTGACTATTCATTGATCAAGGGTAATGCTCCACAGAGACGGCAGATGAATCAGCGTATGTGAGTGACTACTCCTATTTAGAACATTAACCCTGAAAAGTAAGCTGCACAATACTCATTCAGAGCTAAAGAAACCATCATATACCAGTGATATCATTCACAAACAGCAGTGTGTATCAGACTATTCTCACACAACATCTCAGCACAATCCTTATACTGGCACGAGCCCATGACTGTGACCTTCGGTAACGACCTAAAACAGCGCCGGATCCCCCAGCGTGCGCGTCTGTGCGAGCGTGAGGAGAAAAGAGGAAGTGAGGCGCATGTGTTTAACTGGCGGAGATGAAATTAAAAGTGGTGATTTCCCTGTCGACTGCTCCCTCTAAGCAGCTGCTTGCTTCTCTTTATGGTGAGCATGTCATTATTTAATTCATAAAAGCGGTTTTTATCATGCACTTTCACCCCTCCGCTGCACACAGCCACTCGCCAAACTCTCCCTGTTTACTCGAGCTTGCATTCTTCCAGATTTACTCTGCTCTGGTTTTGTTCCTTCTCTCTGTAAACACTTTCAATCGGTCCAAATCAGATTAAATGTATCTATCAAGACCAATAAAAGCGCTAGGAATTGTCTTGGTGACATTTACACAGGGGGGACTTACTGTATCACCAGGTTATGTGCACATCATTCAGGCACAACAGGACCTCTTATTCCGCACAAGCAATAGACGGTGCAAATCAATCAACATTTATATACTTACTGTTGTATCACTCTATGCATCCATGCAGTATGGCATACCGCATGGCTGCAGCTTTAGAAAGGGATGAATGGACATTATGAAGAGCTTGCTCGGGATCATCTTGCGATCTAAATGCAAATTTAGGAAGGGTGTGAAAGCACTGAGGAAGTTATTACCTACATGGCTGGCTTTGATGAACAGCTCACGGCATTTGAGGCAAATACCAAAGTGGAGGATTGCATCCATGTGATTAAGATGATTAATTACTCTTTTAAATGTATTCCTTTTTTTTTTTTATACCTCCAACCTCAAGCAATCACAGGGGGTGTGTGCAGAACCCGTGGTGCCACTTGTTTGAAAGTGTTGTTGTGTTGTGAAGTGTGGCGGTTGGCACCAGCATGGGGGAGCCCGCATGTAATCAGTACAGATGTAGTGAAGTCAAAAACATGCAGGTATGACTGTAATATTAGTGATTAGTGATATCATAAGAACCCGATACGTCTGTGCCAAGTCGATACCAAAATTCGGAAAAAGTGACGGTACTCGTCTTTCTACAGTACCGTAGGTACGTCCCGCAGGTACCGTCAGGGCTCGAGTTTAACAGCGTCCCAGAGATGATGGAAAATGTGTTTGGCACGCATCAAACTCACTATTGACGCACCTTATCTTTTCCTTGATAATGCTACATTGCGAACAACAAATCCATGTTGAAATCGGCAGGACTAAAGGTAGTTAACGTCAACTGTTAGCTTCGTGCGATACTGTGCTGCTTACTAACGTTAACTAGCTGTCATCCTGCCGATTTCAACCAGTGGGCAACTCTGCGGTCTGAAATGTGAAGCCAATGTGGAAGTGCCTTAAACTTGCATTCTTTCTAATAGCCAGCAGGGGGCGACTCCTCTGGTTGCAAAAAGAAGTCTCATTGTATAGAAGTCTATGAGAAAATGAGCCTACTTCTCACTTGATTTATTACCTCAGTAAACATTTTGAATTGTTTTTCTAATCCATAACCGACCCTCGTTAACCGATTATTAACCGTAAAGTGACAAGATAAGTGCGTCGCATGCAGCGGTGCTATTTTTAGTGCCTAACAAGCCGCCGAGCTGCAACGATAAGCCGATGCACAAACAGGTTAAATCCATAATTTATTACCAACTGCAGTCTATGAGCAAAACAGACAACCGAGTTCCAAGTTCACCCGTCCGGGAGAGTTCCCGTAGCAACCATGACACTGCGTGTATTGTCCCACCGCATTATTTACTTTAGCTGCGAGATTGGCAGCGGTGTGTCTGCCTGGCTACTCTGTAAATCCGGCGTACGGTTAGCGAGTGTCTGACAGACCGTGTGTGTGGCGGCGGTGAATGTAGGGTTGTCAGTGGCGTTAAATTCGTAATGTCGGTTAACGGTTAATTATTAACATCCCTAGTCTCAATCTCTAGTTTCAAGTGTTCTTCAATACAGCATGATGTTCATTTAGTTAAGTATGGTCCCATTTAGAGTAAAGTAGACCTAACACGGGGTATGCTTTAGGGAGTGGCTACCTTGTGATTGACAGGTCGCTACCACGGTGTTGTCCAACAGCCAAAAACCAAGATGACGACAGCCAAAACGCCGTACTCGAGGCTTCAAAACGGCAGTCCACAAACCAATGGGTGATGCCACAGTGACTACGTCCACTTCTTATATACCGTCTATGATTTCAACATGGGAGGTGCCACTGATTTACATTATGATGCGTTCAGGCTCTATTCAGTGAATAGATGAAATTGGCTGAATGTAAATTCTGTCATTATCATGGTGTGTTCAAATGTAGTTTTTGGTGAGAAACTTGAATAAATCCATTTGTTTTAAGGAGATATTTTCACAGCAATATAAAATAGATAATAAAAAGGGAATTTCACTGGTATTGGTATCGACTACTAAATATCTGGTATCATCACATCCCTTTGTAAGATTGTGATATTAATATTGAATAGGCTCTGCCGGATCAAGCAAACTCTGGCATATTAAAAACAAAAATCCTCATTTAATAGAAACATTAAATGCGGTGAAATCTTAAAAAAGTAATTTGGGAAACCATGCTGCCCTGATGTAAACTGCGTAGTATTGCCTCTCTTTGAATCTCTTCCAAAAATCATTCATACCGATACGCATTTATGTAAAAGGCACCAATTTGTGTCACTACTTTGCAATGATTCCCAAGGACATTTCCAGAGACAGACCAAAACATATGCTGATGTGACATCACTCCGCGGCAAACCCACTTAAAGATAAACTCTCAAAAACACACTTTCAGAAATAAAAGTCACCTTTAGAGAGAAGAGGGGGGTGGGGTTGGCGGGTGGGGGGGTACTGAGTGAGGGAAATGAAAGCAATTTTTCTCCTTTTGAAATGTAAATGCACAGCGATTTGCTGAATACCTTTGAAGAAATCATGTTATTAAGAATCAGGTGTCGCTATGCAGCCACCATTGATATGGAGTTCATAATTTTTAAATGAAATATATTTCTTCCTCTTGCAATTTCTTCACCCTTTTCACTTCTTCCTAAGTGGAGAGCAGGCTTTGTGTGAAAAGGTCATATGCTTTTCATGGCACTCACACTCACCTGCTGACAGGCGAATGCCATCACTTTCCTTTAAACTAAGTAATGATTCTTTTTACAAGCCTACATACGCTGAAACATCTCAGTGTGGTGCTTTTTTTTTTTTTTTAAGTATTTAGCCTCGCACAGTATGTAAACTGAAAGCTACATGCAATTCAATAATGTCATTTTGAGAACTTTAATCTTAATGGAGAACTTATTTATATTTCGGTGCTCATCAGTCTAGACGACATCTCGAAATGACATTAAGTACCAGCAATACAGATGTTTTTATTCAGCAGCCATTGCGATCATGGCTATAAGGCCTTATTGACAAGAATACGAGTAATACAACGGGACTATTGATATCAAATTATTCAATACTTTCCAGCCTTGAGAGTGTGAAATGGGAGTCTCTCTCGCTGTGTGTGTGAGATCAAACACTGCACACTGAGGCCATTTATTAATGTTAGATCACAACACTGATTACAGACGGAGAGTATATTAATCACTATTTCTTATCTTGTTGGTTTTTCTAATTAACAATGTCGTGAGCAATTTTAATTAGCTCGAATTAGGACATTAGGTATTAATTAAAGTGCAATTGTACAAGCCGGTAAAACGTGAAAGAATAAATTACCAAGCAAACGACACCACAATTATATCATTCATTCAACATGTTTCCATCACAGTTTGGTTACAGTATTAACAACTGAGAGTCTAGCTGTAGGTACAGCATACTAGCAAAGTCACACTAACAATGCTAAAAGGCTGATGTTCAGCATGTATTTAATTCACCATCTTAGTTTAGCGTGTTAGATGGACGACACATCTTCACTTCCTCCCACTGTACAAAAGTGAAGCCAAAATATCCCGTATTCGGAAGCTGGCATCTTGAGATGTTGACGTAATTTGGAGCCAGAGTCTGTGCAGTAGTGATCGGGGGGGCTGGAGCCGTGGTATCGAGGTCCCGCCCACACACATCTGCTTGAGCCAATCACGAGTCGAGCACGGCCGCAGCTTGCAAGCGCGAGCCACCTACCTGCTACATTAGCACCACGGCGGCTGTTTGGCTACAACTAACTATACTATCTCTATAACTACATTTATGATCAAATTGACACATGTTCTATTACACTGACTCGTGACGGTTATGGAAAGTTGAAGTTACATCGCCTCTCTCGTACAATTGTCATAAGAGAGAGCAGCTGTCACACATGACGTCTCAACCCCTTTTTATAGCATCAAATAACTAATTAAAACCAAACTTATCAGAAAAATTAACACTTGAACATACATCGGTGTGATAACAACTATCTGAAATGACAAAAAAAATTTGGGAAAAAAATTTATTTGACGTGTACTTTGGCTTTTTAATTTGTCCCAACCACTAACATGGCGGAGGAAGGACTTATGACCTATACTGCAGCCAGCCACCAGGGGGCGATGAAGAAGTTTCGGCTTCACTTTTGGGGAGCTGTTATGTTGTCCATCTTTATATACAGTCTATAGTTAGCATGCTAACAAGTGCTAATTAGCACCACACACTTTCAGCTGAGGCTGATAGGATATGGCTTTTGCAGGTTTTTGTAATAAACCAAGGTATTTGATATATTAAATTGTTAACTTGATGATGGTACGAGTTGAAAAGTGATTTTGCTGCATTCTTCTGGGAAACATGAATGTCTGTACCAAATTTCTGGGCAATCCACCCAATAATAATTGATTTATTTCAGTCTGGACCAATGTGGTGGACCGACTGACAAACATTACATCCCTAGAGCCACCCTGCTAGCCTGGCTGAAAAAACAACACCAATTCTTTTTTTTTACCCATTCTGATTTTACATATTTCAGGTTGACATCTTCAAAATAGAAAAGAACTTTTTCAAGAAAAAATACACTGCGGTTGCAATGAATCACTTGCATACTGTAAAAAAGGTAATTTACCAACTGGTGTCAGAGCTCTCCCATTCCAACTGTGTTCATATTCCCACCGTGGAGTTGAATTTGTCATAAAAACTACTACGATTCCATTGAGATGAAACTAGAGCAGATTGGATGACTTATTCTGTTTGTTCACAGCAAAACAAGGTTTCAAAATTCACTTATCTGTGACTCAGGGGTACTCAAGTGTTGTCTTTCTCTGGTCTGATGAATGAGGGTATCACAGCGGTTGTTTGCTCTTCTGCAGTGTCTCAGGAAAAAAGTAGCTATGAGCTCATGTCATGAAAGGCAGTTGTGAGAGAGCTTTGTGGTTTTATTGGCCTTGGGATTCACATGCTGCTCTGGAACACACTTATACGTTGTTCAAATGCACCTTAAGTGTGAGGTGGATGAGAATATATCATGTTTAACTCTTCACATTTGCTCTGTAATTAAAAACAAGCATACTGTGTGTACTTTAAAGTAGGTATATGCAGGGTACACACATCATCACTGAGAACTTTGCACTCGGTAAACTAGACCAACAAGCATCTGGGCAGTCACTTCTGCTTTCGGTACTGAAACTCAGTTGCTTTCATATATTTGAACACACGGTTGGCATCCTCAATTTGCCAACCTGTGTATAATAAAATTACAGACGACTCAATTCTAAGTGACACAAAATGTTTTTTTTTTGTTTAGCTTCTCCAAATGCTAATTATGGTGGACAGTTTAGATGAAATGCTCAGGGTTTGCAAAGCACAAAAGTGAATGCAAATACAGCTAATGCAAATATATAACAGTTGTTGTGGGTAATGTGGGTAATACTGGCGACCTAGTAGAACAACAAGCCATACATTTGGGGTTCAGACAGTCTGTTACGCCCCCAGCTGAAGTTAGTTGGCACGCAGCTGAAGCCCCCAAAAAACATGACTGTGAGCTAGCTTAATTACTTTCAACACATGTCCTTCAATAAGCAATTTTGGTATTTCTTATTGGTATTGGAACCGTAGCGATGAAATAGGCTATAAAATGGGCATTTGCTACTGCCAGAGGGCTAATAGCAATGGCGTTCTGTGGTCACTTACCAGACTTCCTGGCAGGATAGGACTGACTGAGTTTATCAGACTTTTGAGAATTGCAAAGAAAAGCAAAAAATCGCAAACCAAAAGTATGAAACGCATACTAAAGAGAGGCATACTAAAGACGGGCAATACTAAAGATGGGCAATACTAAAGACGGGCAATACTCAAGACGGGCAATACTCAAGACGGGCAATACTAAAGCATTACAGCCATTGCTGAAGCTGTGATTTTGTATTACAAAACACATTTCTTTGAAGTTCACATTGCAGCTCTTTGTCATATTTTGGTACGCTAAAAGTTTTAGGTTCCAATTATTGTTGGATGGTTTACGATCCCACATTTTTCTATGCGTTTTTATTAACGGACAAAATTAACCCCATAATTCTTACACACACTACACCTCTTTGACTGTAGGTTTCTGTCAACAAAACCTATCCTAGTCAACAAGTTTCCAGTTCATTCTGTGGATCGAACCTGCTGATGAGAGAAACAATTCTCATACTTCCAGGTCAGGTCGACTTCTGCCAACAAGCTCGCTATCCAGCTAGTGATTAGCCGTGGGCACAGGACGCTCAGTGACCCAGTGGTTGTATAAAGCTGTTAGCAAAACTTGCTCCAGTATAGCCATAGACTCTTCCACCAAAGACATTTTGAGATGTCACAGTAGGAAAAACACAGGTCTAAATAATAAAACTAATGATGGCCAAATTCCATTTAGCTGCTTCAATTTCAGGGTCCTGGTTTTGTGCATGCTGACTTACTGAGACACTTAAATAGAACAGAGGGCATTGTTAATGTTATTAGTAACACCTATAACATTTCTAAAATTCCCGTTGTGAAAAAGGCCTTTTGTAATACATTAAGAGGATTTTTCTTCTTTTACTAATTCACACCTGACTGTATGCATTTAGGTGCAATTGTAACCCATAGTAACACCGAACACAGACCCTGTATTACAACTGAACTTCTACTAAAAGACTAAATAGCCCGAAAGTTAATACTGTATTTTGAAACACTGGGACATGAATGATACATGACCTATTATTTTTGCATCTAAAGTGGTAGAATACGGGGTTAACACATTCACTTCCAAAGGAGATCATTATTATCTTGACATATACCATTTATAAAACATAATCCTCAGCCCTATAATTGCCACCACCACCCACCCACGCACATTCACACACCTGCCAATCCAAGTGAATCAAGGCTCCCCTTTCCTTAAATCCCAGTTTAACTCCCAGGTGTGCGGTACACCCTCCTTAAAAGTCAACTTCACAAGTGTTGTTACTGCAATTCAGACGTACAATTCGAAAAGCTGTTTAAAAAACTTGTCTAGACCAAGAGGCTCATCGCTTTGCTGTGACCTCCATTCCAGCTTTTTTTTTTTTCCTTTCCACGCTCCCACGTTGAATCCATTTTTCATGCCGGCTCTGTATTGTTTCAGACCCATTTTATTGTGCTCCTCCGGAGAAGAGGTGTGTTGTTTTTTCATGGGGGAAAGCAGTGTGTGCTGTAGCCTGCTGAGCCCAGGCAGTTGGTTGGGTAAACCATGTGCTTGCTGAGCGCTGCTGCCGTCTGGCATGGAGGCGAGCGGTTATCACAACCAGCGGCTGATTCGCTTCAGTGACTCCTTCAAATTTCTTTACTTCCTTGTCACTTATTCTATGTCTTTGCACTCTCGGCTCCTTGCGAATAATTAAGCAAAAAGACTAAAAACAATGTGTACTCAGGGTGTTCCTTAGCAATGCGAATGATGCACTGTAACAAACTTCCCGGCAGTACCTTAAAGTACCTCACCGGTAATCTTGAGAACATTCATGAAGTTTGTTCCCGTGGTCGCCCCGGTGCAAGGCAATGAAATAAAAGCATCTCAGCTCGTAAAAAAAATCAAACATGTGTGCTTTATACCTGCGATTGAACATCAAGCTGAAAGGTATAAGGGAGCGTCTGCTCGCCTTTATCACTAATGGGGCCCAAACTGCAGCGCTTAGACTGAATATGAATGTACCTCCGGTGAATTATTAATGTTGTGGCGCGCTTCGTATTCTGCCTGGCACTTCCAGAGGTGATCCACCTCCCACGCGGATTGGAAGCTGTCACCCGTAATTGGAGAAATCACGACAGCACGGAGTTAAGTGCTCCACAGTCCCCGGGTGAAGAATCTGACGGTGCACACTGCAGCACCAAGAGGTGGGAACATATTCCTATATAGGTCCCCCCCCTCCCTCCTCTCCATCTCTTTTCTCAATATTTTTCTTTCTCTTTCCCCCAATCCTCCTATTTATGGTTTATAGTCAGTTTCACACTGCAGGTATATTTTCTCCCTTTACTTTAGTTTGTTATATAGTTTTTTTGTGCATGTAAAAGGTCTGCAAAGTTACAAGGCCCAAAGTCCACGCCACAGGGAGTTACTCTCACCCCCGGAAACGCTGCTCATGAACTGCCTGAAACGCCTCGCTTGAAGTTTCTTCCTTAACGTGGTGATGTCACCAAGTAAAACATTTGCATAATACCATAGACTGTATACAAGAAGTGGACGTAGTCACCGTGATGTCACCAATTTGTTTGTGGACTGCCGTTTTTGAAGCCTCGATTTTGGCATTTTGGGTGTCGCCATCTTGGTTTTTGTCCGTCGCCATATTGCTTTATTGCAACCAGAAGGGTGGAGCTACAGTAAGTACAACCGAATGCTGAATAAGACATTTTTTAGGCGACCAAACAGGTCATGAACTGAAAACACACTTAAAGTTGTAAGACAAAAAACATCTCCTAGACCGGACAACACCGTGGTAGCGACCTATCAATCACAATGTAGTCACGCCCTAAAGTATCCCCTGCTTTATGATCTATTTGACTCTAAATGGGACCATCATTTACTAAATGAACATCATGCTGTATTGAAGAAGACTTGAAACTAGCGATTGAGACCATAAACTCATGTTTACAATGTTTACTGAGGTAATAAATCAAGAGCGAAGTAGGCTCATTTTCTCATAGACTTCTATACAATCAGACTTGATTGTACGGCTCATTCTAAGGTAACGAAAACACAACAACTCTTGTTTTCAGCTGATTATACACTAGAGAAAACATACCTATTAATATTTTTTTCCATTTCTGCCAATTGATCCCCCTAAATGTTACACATTGGTCTTTTAAAGCATGTAAACATGTTCTAGTAGAAAACCCAAAATAGAAGTATATCTGAAAATAAGCATAATAGGTCCTCTTTAATTTTTTTTTTTTACCAGAAAATCTAATTAAGGATGTCACATTCAGTAAAGCAACGATGAAGAAATTGGGTTCAAGAAATACTTAGAAGGGAGATGACAATGTTCACTGAGTGCTCACAGATCAAGATAAGCTACACTGACTTTCATCATGACCCTTTGACCCTAACCACAACCCATGCGTTCCGCTGAACATATTCCATAAACCGCGTGAGATGAACCGCGTCTGATGAAAAACATGGTAATATCGCAGAAGGCGCCATTCATGAGGACTCTGCGGTACATTTTTCTGACAGAGTGACAACTCCTGTGCAAAAGCGTGTGGATCCCCGGGTCCCGCGGAGTGCCCAGGGCACCGTCAAAACCGACAGCTCACAGCACACATGGACCCCCGTGTCCCAAAGATGGAGGCAAAGTTGTTGGCACAGCAAGGAGTTTTTGGCAGTCCTATTGGCCCCTGATCAAAGGGATTTGTCACTTTTCATGACAGGAGCAAGATTGCGGCGCTTCATTCTGGACCAACCGAAGCATCTATGATCCATGGTCAAACACTGGCAGATTCATCTCAGCCTCAGCAACCGTGGTTCTTGGGAGGCCCCGTGTGTCTGTCAAGAGACAACACTGGTGATTTGGAGAGACAAAGCTTATGTTGACAGAGGTTCAGGCCAGCGCAGGTCATGTGTGAACTGGTGACGAGGTCGAAAGATGAAATCCATCCGGGTCTCTTCTGGAAAAGCAGCGGAGAGGGGGTGGGCTCCTCGAAGCGACAAGTGAAGCTTGACGTGGCGAGGGTTTGTCTATAAATTTGATAAGAATCCTAAACTGGGGCACGGATTTTCGCTCTGCCTCTCAGGAGCACACACTTTTGTCGAGGAGGAATCCTGCGCAGTCTGTTTTTAGCTGCACAATTGGAACTTAATCACTATAATCCATTCGTTGGATTATGATGCCACCGCTTCCGAGATAAACCATCTGTGTGAGAAGGTGCCTCTGTGTTAAATTTTTAAAGTTCACCTATCATTGCTTGCAAATCTATTTCACTGATTTTTCCCACAGATTTACCGACTACATTTATTCATGATTCTTATCAATATCCCTTTTTAAAACCATATGTTTGGACTTAAATCTAATAGTTGACATTCCCACTTCCAATTATAGAAAAAAAAAAACACAGTATATCTACTGTATAGATACTGTTGGTGCAAATACACCGACCCGAAAGGCAAACAAAGCATTTCATTTCCTCTTTTAGGTTGAAAGAGAAAAAGGTGCAATATTGGAACAGATCTAAAGAGATAAAGAGGGTGTGCTCTCTCTGAAATGCAAATTTAACGGACGTGGAAAGGAAATGAGAAAAAAAAAAGACAATCAGAAAAACAATGGAAATATATGCAACCATAAGAATAACTTAATGATGTGGGGAAAATGTTTATAAATGTACACAGTGTGTGTTTGAGTAGGTAGCCATAAATGTTCACACAGTGTGATAGAGGCTGTAGATATATTGTAGATATGTGTTTACTGGTTGAAGCCATGCAAGTATTCGCCAATGAAATCCATATATGAGGACGTTAAGTGTCCTGCTGGTTCAGTGGTGAGGCCGGTGAAGTGGGTGTACTAGATTTTGAGGGCAAAAGATGCATTATGTTGGATTGTAAACATACCATAAATGCTGTTTATTGGTCATTACCACATAATCCAGTATTTGTAGTTCTAGTGGTTATGATTAAAACAGCCTTTTCAATTAAATTAAAGCTAAAATAAATAATAAATATTACTTTTCTTTGTAATTGTTTTTTTTTTCTTTTGCTGTTCACTGTGCAAATAAATAATAAAAACATCTTCAAAAATCCTAACAGGAAAACTAATGAGGTGAAAGAGATGTGACACGAGTAGGGCTGCAACTAACGTTTATTTTCATTGTCGATTAATCTGTCGATTATTTTCTCGATTAATCGATTCTTTGTTCGTTCTATAAAATGGTGAAAAATGTCCATCAGTGTTTCCCAAAGCCCAAGAAGACGTCCTCAAATGTTTTGTTTTGTCAACAACTACAAAGATATTCAGTTTACCGTCAAAGAAGAGTAAAGAAACCAGAAAATATTCACATTTAAGAAGTTGGAATCAGAGAATTTTTCCTTTTTTTTTTTATTAAGAAACTACTCAAACCGATTAATCGATTATCAAAATAGCTGTCGATTAATTTAATATTTGGCAACTAATTGTTTAATCGTTGCAGCTCTAGACAGAGGACCAAATCGTCACGTTATTTTATAAAAATGCAGCGCAGTGACGATACGGCCAACGGGGACCTGCCTCCCGTTCATGCGAGTCAGCCGTCACTCTGTTCGTCACAAATCCTCTTTCCCACCACAAAAACTATGTGTACTACACATATAGCCTGTGTCCCAGTAAGAAAGGGGAAACACTATCAATTGATGAAAAAGTTTAAATTTTTATAGTCTTTATAAGACCTGGATTTAGGAGGTGTTGCATCCATGCTATGTGCTTAAATAATACAAAATAAATACATAGGCCTATATTTCAGGAATGCCTGCATTTTCAGTATTATATTCCTTTAAAAAGGTCATGGAAAATGGCATGTGTAAACTGTATTTTTGTATGCTCCACGCCAACACAGAATTAGAATATTCTCAAACTGCAGTGGACTTACTTGATACTTTTATACAAAACTTTCAACCTCTGTAGCTCCAGTGCAAAAGAAGTTAATGTACAGCCCTGGAACTCCAGCAGTCTACATGCATCGGTGATAGGAGAGTTCAGAAAATGTAAATATATTATGCAAACACTTATTTCATTATAAGCACAACAGCAAACAAAGACCCCCCCCAAACAACTTACAGCCTCGGTAAGAAGAGCACACAGGGAGCACTTGAGGCGTCAGGAAATATCTAATCGGGGGGCATTAGGGTAACCGCGGGAGGCACACACTGCCGACCAACAACTCAATCTATGTACTTAAATGCTTGATAATGAGTTTGCCGTCAGCAACCAAAACACTGACCCACCTCCACCTCAACTCATGCTGCAAAGTCTCTCTCTTTCACACACACACTCCACAAACCATAGCCTACATGCATGCCACGTCTCTCTCGCAAATACACACTCACTGCCATATGTGCGTCATTAGAACATGTTTCAAATAGACCACACACACTCCACTCTCAATTCAGACAGACCAAGAAATCATTCAACATTTTGCGTAATAATCATGAAAGCCAAGGCTGGCATCATAAAGTGAATTAAACGCATGGCTTACCTTCATAGAAGAGTTGCAGAGTGTTGGTGCTGAACCTCCTAAGAACGGTGTCCTTCCGCTAGAGTTGTGCATTTTCCGGTCAAGTCCCTCTCAAAGGCTAGCTGAGGATGTGCTGTCCATTCCCCATCGACCGTCTGTGATTGTTTTTGCAAGGCTGAAAAAAAAAAAAAAAAATAGCAACTTCATACTGAAGTGTGTCATCCCATACGATATTGAACTCCTCATCACAGCGGAGTTTCCACACACAAGAATACTTGTACTTTACTCGATTGTTTCCATTTTCTGCTACTTTGTACTTCAACTCCACTACAATTCAGATAGAAATATTTGTACTCCTCCATTTATTTATAGTAACTAGTTCCTTTCAAACGTATAATACAAATTATAATCAACAAACAAACAAACTATCAAATACATTGAATTAAAAAAAACCCAATTCAATTAAATTGATTGAACTTGTTAGATTTATTAAAGGTCCCATATCATGCACATTTTCAGGTTCTTACTTGTATTTTGGGTTTCTACTAGAACATGTTTACCTAATTTAATGTTTAGAAAACCCTTTATTTTCCTCATGCTGTCTGCTTGAATATACCTGTATTTACACACTGTCTGAAACGCTCCGTTTTAGTACATTTCAATGGAATTGTAACAGAATTGCGTTGCTAGGCAACAGCTTGGGTCCGTGTTTACATCCTCAATCAGCTGATGTCATTCACATCCACTGCAACAGGAAATAAACTGGGACACGTTTAGAATGTTTACTTTTAAACTTTGAAATGGTCTAAATATTGTAGACAGAAATCCTGACGGCTTGTTTCAAAAGCTCAGTTTCTGAACAGGGCTGTGTGTATTTCTCTGTGGATTAAGTGTTTCGATACTTTCACAGTATTTATATAGAACTTAAATCTAGTTTATAATATAAAAGCCATGAAAATATCACTTTTTACAATATGGAACCTTTAACTCAAATAAATTAAATTGTAATAAATCAATTGAATTAAATTAAATGTCTTATTGATTTTTTATGTAGACACATGTTTTGTTTTTTTTATTAATACATCCACAGAGCCTTTAGAGAGGTGCCGAATAAAAGTATGTTGGAGTTGCTGCTCTTTGAGTGAAAATATCTGTTCTCTGTGCGGGGCGTGGATTAGTACATGTGGCTGGATGGGAAATGAACTTTCTAGGCAAAGAGCCAAGAACAGAGTGGGTTTTAAAGACACAGCAGTCGCAGTGCTATGTAAGGTTTAGTCACACTTTACACTGTGCAAGTTACAAGTAAATACATTTTCAGCTGCTATATTTATCAATTCCAATTACTTATGAATGAAAACATGAATGTATTCCAATATTTTCACTATTACTCAATACTATGCACAGTTGTTTTGCTTTGATGAGCATTTAGCTGCAACATTAGAGTGATGAAATACATTATTCTGAAAGGAACCAGTGTGCATAATAAATATTTTTACTTTTGTACTTTAAGTATATTTTGATGCTAATTAGAGCTGTCAATTGATTTTAAATATTTAGTCATGATTAATCGCAAATTAATCACACATTTTGTATCTATTCAAAATGTACCATTTGTCAAGTTATTAATACTCTATAATACTATATTATTGGAAGTCAATTAACAACACAAAACAATGACGAATATTGTCCAGAAACCCTCACAGGTACTGCATTTAGCATAAAAAAATATGCTCAAATCATAACATGGAAAACTCAAGATTAACAGGCAACAACAGCTGTCAGTGTGCTGACTTGACTATGACTTGCTCCAAACTGCATGTGATTATCATAAAGTGGGCATGTCTGTAAAGGGGAAACTCGTGGGTACCCATAGAACCCATTTTCATTCACATATCTTGACATCACAGGTCAAGGAACCCCTTTGAAAATGGCCATGCCAATTTTTCCTCGCCAAAATGTAGCTTAAGTTTGGAGCGTTATTTAGCCTCCTACAGGCTAGTATGACATGGTTGGTACCATAGATTCCTTATGTTTTCTAGCTTCATATGATGCCAATATCTTCACTTTGCTTTAAAACTGAACCGCTACAACCTAAAAATCACAAGTTGCATTAAAGAAATGAGTTGCGTTGAAATTAATTTGCATTAACGCGTTATCACATTTACTTTCACAGCCCTAATTCTAATACCTTTACTTGTAACAGAGTATTTCTACACTATGGTATTACTTTTATTAAGTAAAAGTTCTGAGTGCTTTTTTCCACCAGTGGTTGCTAGATTATGCAAAGTTTTATTCTGAAAAATTTCCACTAGAGAGTAAAATAACTTTGCCCTTCATTGTATAGACATTAGGAGGCGTTGAAAGTATGAGTGCCGTCCTTGTGCCTCTCTTCTTCCCCTCTCTCCTTTAATAGATTCAAATGAATTCAGCCTCGCCAAGAGCAACTGACGGAGTTAAGTTATTTGTGCTGGGCCGACACCCCTGTTCCACTGATCTCTATACAAATTCAATTTCAATTTGAAAAGCAGACCCGCTGTTACTGCGCATTTGTCAAAACATCAACATTAGCCTGAATAGTCCAGTGGGGGAGGCATTAGATGGTTGCTTCCCTGAAGAAAATCAGATCAAGTATTGTTAATGTCACCCACACACACCTTGGGTTTAGAGCGGAGTGTTAATTCTTTCAAACTGTAGTGACAAGGAAAGCCTAGAAACAATGGCATGAATCTATATTTATGCCATTCTAGTCTGTTGTACAGTAGGTGTACATCGACGTTAAGCCTCATGTGTTTTTCACAGGACAAAAGCAGGAACCTTTTTATAATAGGAATTAGGGATGTTAATAATGAACCGTTTAACCGTTAACCGACATTAAGCGTTTTAACCGATTAACGCTATCGGTTAAAACGGTTAAAAGAAATATTAATAATCAATTAAAAAGCTGAGCGGCTCACAGGAGCATCTCGTCACATTAAGGAGCCACCAACAACCTCATACTCACCGCCAACACACACACACACGGTCTGTCGGACACTCGCTAAAGTTCCGCAGACTGTGCGTGTGTAGCGGCAGCGAGCACGCTAACGTAGCGCTGCTAACGTATAGCACAAACACACACACTGTTTGTCGGACACTTGCTAAAGTTATGCCCGGCAGACACACAGCTGACAACCTGCTAAACTAAACTAAATGCGCGGTGGGGACTTTTACTGAGAAAGTGGCTGCATGTCCGCGACACCACACGCAACACCGTGGCTACTATGTTAACGCTCCCGGACGGGTGAACTGGGGACTCAGTTGTCTGTTGTGCTCCTATACACTGCAGCTGGCACACCGCTGCATGCAAGGCACAAATCTTATCGGTTAATAATCGGTTAACGAGGGTCGGTTATAGGTTAAGAAAATGTTTCAAAATTAGCATCCCTGATAGGAATAACAATAAAAATATGCATACAATTAATCCGTTTACAAAGCACGAAACAAACAAAACTGCAGTAAGCTCAAAGTGTAGGAGGAAAAGGGTTAGGCTAGTTGGAAATAGAAAGTTTGAAGATGAGAATAAAGAAAGGAAAGTGGTGGCAGCGAGGTCCCTCAGCTCAGGGTCAGCAACACTAAAGGTTGAGCCGAGCTTTGCGAGAGTGTGGGAGAGGCGACGCGTTTCAGAGGGGGGTGTAAGGCTGCTAGAGGTTGCAGATTTTTTTTTTTTCTTCTTGGATCGAGTGCAAATAAAGATGCTGGAATTGCCCAGACGACTGTTTGTCAGCATTTTTTGGCTTTCTGGCAGCGTCAGATGAAGAAAGACTTGATAGAGAAAGAAGAAGGTGAATACATAAAAGAGGGATAGTGAAGAGTGAAACATCAGCAGTGGTTTTGATTCACCTATTGATCTTGGCAGACTGACACTCCCTCTCATCCTCTCTTTCTCTCTCCCACCTGAAATCCATTTTTTGCCCCCGTCAGCAGAGAGGGAGGAAAACATGGCTTTGGATTGATGATGAGTCAACCCAAACCTGAAGTCACATGATATACACTTTGTTGGTTTAAGGTTGAATAAAATATTGAGGAAGCTGCTCAGCACTTAAAGGAATAGTTTGTCATTTGGGGAAAGTATGCTTATTCTGTGTCTTGACAACAGTTAGATGAGAAGATTGACTCATGTTTGTGCCTTAAAGGTACAGTGTGTAGGATTTGTGCGGCATCTAGTGGTGTGGTTGCAGATTGCAACCAACTGAGTACCCCTACGCTCAATCCTCCCTTTCCAAGACTGCGATAATAACAACACTACTTTAGGAGCAACGGAAGTCAGACGGCGGCTGGCGGTACTATGGTTTTGCACTCTGCAGCGCACATTACCGCAGTTTCACAAGCATATCGGACAACTACAGTGGCCTTCAGGTAACGTAAAAATGCGAAAGGCTCTCTCTAAAGCCAGTGTTTGGTTTGTCCGTTCTGTGCTGCTGAAGAAACATGGCAGAGCAACATGGCGGACTCCATGAAGAGGACCCGCTCCCTACGTAGATATAAAGGGCTCATTCTAAGCTAACGAAAACACAACAATTCTTAGTCTCAGGTGATTATACACTTATTAAAACATAGTTATGAATATTATATTCCATTTCTGCTAATATATCTCCCAAAATGTTACACACTGAGCCAATAAGTGGTTAGCCTAGCTTAACATAAAGTCTGGAAGCATGGAGAAACAGCAAGACTGACTCTCTCCAAAGAGAAACATGTTTAATCCATATACAAACAGAAATGTAAAAATAACAATTTTTATTTTCAGGGAAGTTACGGGTTATAATGATTTATTGATGAACAACGGTTCAGTGTATTTTTGAATTTGGACAGACCAGAGTTAGCGGTTTCCCCCTGCTTGCAATCTTTATGTTAAGCTAAGCTAATTTCCTCCTAGTCCTAGCTTCATAGTTAAAGAAACAGTGTGTAACATTTTGGGGATATATTAGAAATGCAATAAATTATTCATAATTATGTTTTCATTAGTGTTACCACTGTTTTGGCACTCGGCAGCTCATGTTACCGCAGTCTTGGAAAGCGAGGAGTGAGCAGAGGGGTACACAGTTGGTTGCAATCTGCAACCACTAGATGCCGACAAATCATACACAATGTTCCTTTAAAGCAATAGTTGACATGAGTTACATGAGAATATAGGTACCACTGTCATGTCTGGATGGTGAATATGTAGCTGGAGCCAGCAGCCGTATATCATAGGTTAGCATTAAGACTTCATTTTTGTCCCAATCTGCCACTGGTGCACAGGACTGGATCTCATCCGGTGACTATTACTGTAAAAACACTTATGGAACACTTTTGGGAACCCTTAATATGCTTAGGGGGTCCCAAGATGCAATTTAAGTTTAAGTCTGACTCATGAACATTGTCGCATTACATCCTGTATACTCGTACACTCTTTCCCCTGTTCTCCCTGCCTTTCCCCGCACAAATTGGCAAAAATTGCTTAAAAAGAATCGTCACAATAATACCCTTCAGGCTGATAGGTAGATTGTCATTTGTCCTGCTTGGCTTTCAGATATACTGCACATCAATTTGGAAATGATTGCTCAAAAAGGCAGGGGCAATTTGGCTTCTGTCAAACGACAATGACATACAATTTCAAAATAACATGCTGAAGAATACACTGACTTTTGGCAAATAGTATTCATTGATAATCTTGCACAATTTGAGGATTGAACTGCAGATGATATTTTTTTTATCACACTATATTTTCAAGGTGAGATAAATTTTGAAGTTGTGTTGGTCTAGGTCAAAATAAATGTTCAATTGAAAATTAACTCGTTGAAAAGGCTCATCAAAGTGGATTAAAAATCCCAGAACCAGTACTACTGTGTGGTATATTATAGTCTGGTGGCTATAATAAGGTCCATAATAAAGGATAACTTTTGCTATTTTCTGTCCCTTATTCCAGGTCAGACACAGCATATTGCTACTACATCTTTCTGAATCTGTAATATTCATTAGAATAGCATATTTTACACTTCCAACACATACAATGGCTAGCTCCAAGTGGTTCCATTGTTCTTCAGTTAGGAAATGAATAATAAATTTTAGCCAAAACTCACCAATTAGGATGCACACGTAATTTATGCATTATTCCTCATTATTAAATTGAAATCCGAAAGCCCTCAGCCCAAATATGTAAATTGCTGCATTTGTTATAATTTTATTTCACAGTGTGACAAACAGGACTGAAGTAGCTGGTAAATGGAGCAGCTTTTCAAGGGTTAGAGTTATAGAGTAGTTCAGTTAGTTCATTTCACAATGTTTTCTTGGGGTTTTTCTATACAAGCCTGTGCGGAAAAGATTTGTAGACACCTCAATAAATTGGGAACTGTTTTGAAATACCCACAGGAGATTGGTGACTGGCCGCCAGGTGGCAACCTCCGGGTCTGAAAAGTGAAGCCCCGGAGGTTGCCTCAAACTTGCATTCTTTATAACAGCCAGCAGGGGGCAACTCCTCTGGTTGCAAAAATAAGTCTGATTATATAAAAGTCTATGAGAAAATGACCCTATTTCTCACTTGATTTATTACCTCAGTAAACATTGTAAACATGAGTTTATGGTCTCAACTGCTAGTTTCAAGTATTCTTCAATACAGCATGATGTTCATTTAGTAAATTATGGCTCTTTCACAGTGTGTTTTCAGTTCATGAAAGTTAATTATAACATTTTGGTCGCCAAGAAATGTCTTATTCAGCATTCGGTTGTACTTATGTCTACCCTCTCGTGTCACTTCTGGTTGCAAAAAATCAAGATGGCGACGGCCAAAAACCAAGATGGCGACAGCAAGTCGAACTTAAGGCTTCAAAAGTCCACAAACCAATGGGTGATGTCACGGTAACTAAATCCACTTCCTATATACAGTCTATGCTGGCCACTCATTGGAGCCATTTCATCGTTCACACAAATATAAAAGGGTGTAACTTTTGGTCATGGTACCAAACCCTCTACAGTAAACTGCATTACTGTCATTAAACCTTAAACTCTCTTATTTGATTAAATATCTTGAGAGCAAATGACAAGACTGACGTGATATTAGGTGTTCACATTAACCCTCCTTATAGGAAGAAACGTACTGATTATGGTGACCATGTATCCTTATTCTCTGGTGCCACCATTAATCCAATCTTGAACTTTTCTACAAAAAGAAACAATGGTCAGCTTGGCATAGCACCCAAGGGAGAAAGAAGATATTGATTTTGGTTAGACTTGTAACTCCCAATCCGTGACTCATAAAACACAACACTTTCCGTGCACATTTGTGCTCCAAAGTGGAGGAAACAGATTAAAGTTCTTTATTATATAGCCACGATCTCTCCATGTATATCTCCTGACCTGTTGGTCATTAACGCTCACAATTTTTGCAATGCACTTTGGTCATCTTACCCACACTGTCATCTACCCAGTATCATGTTTGTCTTTAAAAGTAATGGCTAACTGGGGAGATTATTAGGCCTTGGTGGAGGTCTGCACTGTTTTGAGTGCTTTCTTGTTGACCATTAGTTGCAGGCATTGTTGGCTCTACTTTTGAAGAACAGCTAAAGAGAGCAGTGTAATCCTGCTTCCTATGATTTGGAAACATCAATTTGTTGTTTTTTTATCCTAAATAGGTTTTCAGAAAGTTATTTGGAATTCTACAACAATCTTTATCTCCACCTCAGTCCTTTTCACACATCTCTGTCTTTTCAGAATATTGGATATTTTGAGCTGCTAACATTTAAAAGAGAACAGCATTTCATTACATGTACAGCAACATTATTTTAGCCAAAGCGACATGACTCTAGGAATGGCAATGTCGGTCTTTCTATTTGTTGCTTGGTCTTCCAGTCTGGTCCCGACGGAAATATCTCAACAACTATTTGATGGATTGCCTTGAAATTTGGTAAACACAGTCATGGTCCTTACAGGATGCATCCTAAATTACTTCAGTGATCCCTTTACTTGCCCTCTAGTGCCACCAGCAGGTCAAAATCTTCAATTATCTAGTGAAATATAGCAACATCTAACGGATGGATTGGATCTCTCATTATATAAAAAAAAATCTCTTGAACTCTTTATAGTCCACCCGGTACTACGCCAAAGCATGCAATAGGCCTGAGGATAGCGTGTCAGTGTCACGTTTTGCCTCGCCGAGGTGTGAATATTACACGCATGTATGAAGGCGCAGTACAAGCAGGGGGCAACAAAGCCACTCACTTAGGTTTAGGCAACAAAACCACTTAAAATAACTACATAAACTAGGTACAATACATACGGAAAAAAAACGTAACATTACAGTAGTAGTTACATAGCACAGAAAACACAAACGTCACTAACGGAACTTACAAAACAAAACACCGGTCTCGAACACCAGTCACCCGGTTGAAAGTCCTGTGTTTGTTGGACCCATTCACCTCCTGTCCTGTCCGCCACTCTGTCTTTCTCACTTTTTATTCTACGTCACTAGCTCTGAGTTATCATGTTATTCAAATGCCTTTTCGTGCCAACGGGCTGCTATAGATTGGTTTAATGGGGCAAAGGGTGGTGCAGTTGATGCCTTGTCCGAAGCATTGGAGAAAGTTAAACTAGTCCATACAACACAGATTGAGAAGCAATGCCTGTGATAGTGTACAAATATCATATTGTATATATAAGCAGAAGATATGCTCTGTATTGGCCTTTGGTTTGTCGTATTTATGACAGATGCTTTTCTTTAGGTTTCCTTTTTTTCCCTCAGTTTGTTTTCTTTGGGTGTGTATTTTAGTTCTGCTTTTATTTGCCTGTCTTTACCCATGTGCAATGGTTGGTTTATGCTAAAACACCTACAAAACTAGCCTCAGCTGAACTTCGTGTTTAGTGTTAATTAGCAAATGTTAGCATGCTAACACGCAAAACTAAGATGGTGAACATGGTTAACATTATACCTGCATAGCATCAGTGTGTCAGTTATGTCACTGTGAGCATGTTAGCTGATGTCAGCATTTAGATCATAGCACACAGAGCTGCCAGCATGGCTGTATACCTTTAAATCTTGTTATGATATTTTGGAACATACTTTAAATTCACCACCATTTCCCAGTGGAACTGCAAATCAAATCACTGTCAAGCCAACCTGACAGGAATATTTACTCCAAAGTAGCTTCAACCTTTCAGTATAATCTGTCTAATCTGATGGCAGGAAATGTAAAAATCAATCATAAACATCCTTGACATAAATGTAAAGAAAATCAGTAAATCGTGTCCATGTCATAACCAACCTGTCTTAAATAGAAATGTCAAAGAATTGGATTCGTCCACAGTGTTTCTCTCAGTATGCTTTGCTCGATGGAAAACAAAAGCTTTGAGATTAACATTTAATGACACTTGGGACAGAAATGCACACAATATATGGTATTATTATGTCACCACTTGTCCTGTTTCCTGATTCCCATAAAGAGAGCCTAAACTCTTTGGCCAAGAAAAGATTCAATTGAACATTTGGAATGTATTTAAAACTGCACATTTCCCTCTTTAGCAATTCAAAATAGGTTTGCAGTCAGTGCTCAAAGCGGGCCAGTACTCACAGGTACGCAGTACCGGCACTTTTTCATTTTACTCCTTAGCGTACAGTGGCTTTTTTTTTGCGCACCTTTTTCTCTTTTCTGCCCTCTTCATATCAGGTTCTCAGAGAGATTCATAATGATCAGCGTATTTGCACCGCGCCACATAACATCTCTTCCTAACTGGACGCGATGTGAACGAGCGGAGATCAGATTGTCTGCTCCGTGCTTCGGCGATCAGGCTGAGCAACATGTTGCTTGTTTGAAAGAAACGCTCGCCCTGGCTCTATTTATGAGAAGTTTCGCACACCTTCAACCTAAAACGCTGACAGTATCTGACAGTTAATCAATATCGCATATCATAAAAACTATGTGGGGAGCATCTGGATGAGAACGACGGTGCTGTAATTTATCAATGCAACGTTCATGTCCTTTTAGTAAAATAATTAGTGAACTGTTTGTCGGCAAACATTTCCAGAAGAATTAAACGGACGGAGGCTGTGATAAATATAAAAAATAATCGTTTAAGTAGTAATAATGTAAAATTGCATAGTTTTAAGTCAAAAACGAATTTTCTCAGATGAGCCCCAAAACCAATATCTCTAAGTATCTTTTATTCACTGCTGAAATTATCCCTATAATGAAGATGCATAGCCCAAATGTAATTATATAGCAATAAAATGATTATGACTGACACAGTATAACATGCTTAAAGAAATAATGAATAAAAAGAAATGAGTCGCAAGAGATTGCTGATAGCGGCCGATACACACACACCAACATGTGAATAAGAGGAGTACCGACAATTCATATTTTTTTCCACTTTAAGTACTGCTTGCAGTTAATGGAAGGCTAACTGTAAACCACACATCACCTTTATCAGCTTTCATTCTGCATTTATTAATCATTTTGCAAACACGACACAATGAAGTGATTAAAAAATTGATATTGTAGTAAACAGAGTTCTTGACGCTTCCTCTCCTGAGCCGTTTTAATCAAAACACATGCAAACATGTCTTAATATCGTGGGCTTGCTTTAAGGGGAAAGGGACTGGTTAATTTAATTCCAGGATCAATAAGTCATAGAGAATGTTCTAAAACAGATATTTCCCCCCGGAGGTGTACATTAAGACTGTAAGCTGTGATTTAGTGTCGGGGTCCTTTTATTTGTTGCACCCACCTCTCTCCTCACCTTTCAGTATCGATTTCCATCCTACCACTTTGGATCTTTTTTTCGTCCAAATAACTAACTCCCTCTATGCTTCAAAGGACCTGCATTTCCTGTTTGTTCTTTGTGCATTTTGTGACTGTATGTCTGCGTGAGAGTTTTCATGTTCTCTTCACTGTGTGTCCCTGTGCATATTAGCTGTAAACAGCAGAGAAAGTCTTAGATAGCACATCTCAGCCAGGTCTTTTATCGTTAAAAAAAAAAAAGAAGTTTCATATATCACACAGCGTGATACATCTGTGAGAATCCATTTGAATTTATTTGTGAGCAGAAGAGAGCGAATGAAAAAAAAGAAAAAAAAGAAATCAACAATATTTCCTTCAACAGCTGGTGTAGATTAATCTCCATCCTTGCAAGACTGGGGAAAGCGCATAAAGTTCCAAAATCAAAGTCTTGCAGGTGCAAAATTGAATCTTAAATGTAAATTGATTTGGAGATCAAACATTCTCCAGCCCCTCTATCATTTTAATCAGGCAAAGTCGAGACACTGCCAGAGTAGAGAGGTGCTTGAAATTCCGAATTCACCAAATGCATCTTCCAACCTTGATTAAGAGGGTGTGTGTATGTGTGTGTGTGTGTGTGTGTGTGTATGTGTATTTGTGTGTGTGTGTGGAGGAGGGTGGGGGCTCAGCTGCCGGTGTCACACTCTTAGGACAGGTTTGAGAGTGTGATAGATGTAGATTTCTGAATGTTATGTGGTAATTTTACTCGTCTGAGGCATCGGTGAGGTCGGCGAAGTTAAGTGCGGTGTATTGTTGTGGGTAATTGTTAGAATCAATCGAGCAGGTTGAAATGATGGAGGAACTACGTTGACCTTCTCACACTCATCTCAGATGTATTCAGAGGAAAGGCAGTGCAGATATATATATAAATAAGGGGCCACAAAGATGAAATTTAATCATGTGAACCTCATCACTACGGATGAAATGCCACCATTTATAAACCTGTATTTACTAGATATAT
>CAKAOI010047610.1:0-13395 GCA_916701655.1 Sebastiscus albofasciatus
GTTCTGCTCCTTTATAATTCGACTTCTCTACATTTCATTCTGGTGACTTTTGAATGAAAATATTAAAAATATTATTTACACTGCAACAGCATGTTTATGTTCAGTATAGACGTATTTGAGTATTCTTTCTCGTAGCACACTCAATTTCTCTTAACATCAACGACTCACTTCGGGTCCTTTCACACTCAACGTGACGACGGCACCACAGCGCTCTGAAATCCATTGTGTCTTTTTGGCTGTTGGCTGCGTTGAACAAAGTCAAACTTTGTGCAGCTCAAACCGCGTTGTGTCGCGAGCAGCTCTCTTCCGCCAGTTAAAAACAGGGAAAAATGCCATAAATCAGGAGAAATACAGGAGAATGGTGACCCCGAGAGGAAACCTCTCCCTCTCCTGGAGGAAACCAGGAGAGGAGATGAAACCAGGAGAGGAGAGGAAACCAGGAGAGGGAGAGGAAACCAGGAGAGGAGATGAAACCAGGAGAGGAAACCAGGAGAGGGAGAGGAAACCAGGAGAGGAGATGAAACCAGGAGAGGAGAGGAAACCAGGAGAGGGAGAGGAAACCAGAAGAGGAGAGGAAATGGGGAAAATCTGGAGGGTTGGCAAGTACGCCTTTTACACAATTCCATTTTTGACAGCTAAAGTTACTGGTTCATTAGGATTTTACAAACTAAATGACAATGCTTATTCTATAGACAAATATAGTCTGTGTATTTGTGGTCTTGTAGTTCCAATGAAGGCAGCGTACAACCATATTTTAGTGATTTCAGAAAATCAACATCCAGAAGACAACAAGGAGGCGAGGTGAGAATAAGAGTGTGGATAGAATGTGTTCACATGAAGCATTAAAACCTGTGATGTTCAGAAGCTGATTGTTATAACACAGCCTGGTCTCCTAAAAATTAAGTTCCAACCAAACGGCATCGTCAATTACCTGTCAATTTAAGGGCCCGTTTTTCCTCCCGGATTCCATCCAGAAGACTGTTTGTGTCTCGTGTGAAACCAAAAGTAATGAACTTATTTAAACTCCGAACCTCATCTTTTACTAAACCTAACCAAGTAGTGTTGTTGCCTAAACTTAATTCAGAATGCAGAATGGCAAAAGCAGCACAAGCGATTAAAACAGTAACTCCAACGGTCACAGAAGTTTATATACACGTATCTAGAAATGTTGATATGAAGCGGATTCTTGGTTCAGAATGATCTGGATCTGTGGTTTGCAGAAACTACAGATGACCAACACATTCTCATCCCAACTTGTCACATACTGACGCTTTGTCACACCATTTGGCGTCCCTTTACGGCTACAGTAACCACTTGCTTAATGTTGTGAATTAAATAGAAACAACAGGCAATGGGTTTACAATGGAGTTAGTCAAAAGCCCAGTACAGCTCATACAGGACACGCTAAAGGGCCGTTGGGACTCAGGATGGTTTGACCTCATGTGACGTTGTCAGGTTGCGTGTCTGCTGGCTCGTAGTCCTAAAGTTCATAGACAGCTGATCCCGGTGCTATTTAGATGTTTGGCCACAATCATCGGTGTGCTCTATGACTTTCTGTCCAAACGTGTAAAACAACCACGGTATTTGGTATTTGGTAAATATTGAGGTAACACAACGCCACCTTTAGACTGTGATGGGAGGTAAAGTTATCTAGACCTGGTGGGAGAAGAGGAGACCGAGTGAAGAGAGCGTCAGATGAAGAGAGCGTGAGATGAAGAGAGCGTCAGATGAAGAGAGCGTCAGATGAAGAGAGCGTCAGACGAAGAGAGCGTCAGACGCGTCCTCGCCGATCTTTTATTTATTTTCCTTCTTTTCATTTGAGTTCAAACTCATTTCCTGCCTCTCTTTGTAATGACAGAGAAGCTGTTGGTCAAACACTGTTGCAGATGAAACAGCTTTTATTCTGTTAGATTTCCTCTTGTTTGGTGAAAATGGATTTGCATTGTGTGCAGATGAGGAAGAGAAGAAGAGAGGGATGAGGAGAGGGAGAGTGGTTTCAGAGCAGTAATCTGGTTTGGAAGTCACGGCTGGTCCATACACTCCCAGTGAATTTCCTGCTGTAAATGGGGGCTAATGGGGGAAAGGTCTGTGTAATTCTCTCTCCATTAGCTGCTCCGCCTGGCCTAATTGCCCAGCCGAGCCTGAACAATTTTGTTAGACGTTGCCCGGGTAATTATGGCTGCTTTTGGCTAAAAATAACAGCCGCCCAGAATCCAGAGTCAGACAGCGGTTTGTCTTTTTCTCTTTGTCTTCTCATCCAACCATCACCCTCCTCCACCCAGCAGCAGCAGCTCCACACCGCCGGGACGGACCGAGCTGTAAGTAAAACCAATACGGAGGCCACGCTGTGATGAAGGCGACCGGCCGGGGACGAGGGAATCGAACCAGCGGCGGTTTGTTCCTCGGCGGACGCGTCTCTGCTTCTGGTGACAAGTTGAAGGACGGTGACGAGGGACGACGCTGATAATCGACTGCCACCGAGCGGCAATTTCATCCCCAAAAAGTGATGTAACAGCGTGTTGATTCATCACTTCTTTAAAACTGAATATTGAATTCTCTTTAAAAAGAAAGGAGGATGAAATCCCAGGATCAGCTCCCTGCACAGCGACGGCTGCATGGGGCTCCATAACATTTTATTGAATCTGCTTATCAAGTGCAAACACTTTTAAACCTTTTATCAAATCCTGTTCCGTTCACCTCTCAACATCGGAGTCACTAAAGTTTAGAGGAACAGTGGAGATGTGTAATGTGTAATTAGCCTGCTACCTGAATGAGCGACAGAAGATTTGATAAGAAGGACGTCGGCCTCGAGGCTCAGTGAACGCACATTTCCATCAATCAGGAGCTGGATCTGCATGTGAAGTGGCGATCAGAACCCAACCCTGCACACACAGCAAGATGAGGACCGTAACGCTGCAGCGGCCGCTGTTCAATACCATCTGGGACCTTTGTGTCAAGAAGAGATGAAAATAATCTTTTTAAAAACTGATTTTCAGTGAATTCAACAAAACAGGAAGGAAACAAAGAGGGAAAGACATTTGTGCTTTTTCTGTCTTTTCTTTGCTTTTTCTTTCATCTGTCTGTTTTTCTTTTCCTTCCTTCACTCATATAGACCTGACATGAGGGATGTGCAGAGAGCCCAGGATTTGTCATTTGTATTTTGTTGAGGCAGCAAGATTATTTGTATTGGAATAAAAATGGAAATAGGAACAATCATTTTACACTTCTACTTCAGATATAAGTGTTGTTCAATAAGTAAGGGATGACGTACAGCGAGCCGGTCATTGTTGTGGAATAAACCACGACAGGTCGACGTGGAGGGGTTTATTACACGGCTACTTACTTAAGAAATCAATAACTAGACACAAACACGGTCCGCCAGAGTCCGACTTCAGAACTGTGGCCATAGCAACGGTCTGTTATACATAGCAACGGTCTGTTATACGTAGCAACGGTCTGTTATACGTAGCAACGGTCTGTTATACATAGCAACGGTCTGTTATACGTAGCAACGGTCTGTTATACGTAGCAACGGTCTGTTATACGTAGCAACGGTCTGTTATACATAGCAACGGTCTGTTATACGTAGCAACGGTCTGTTATACGTAGCAACGGTCTGTTATACGTAGCAACGGTCTGTTATACATAGCAACGGTATAACAGGCTAACAGGCTCCGACTACACTGCCAACAATCCAGTCTAAGATATGAGTCTACCAGGAGGACGCTAGCCTGATCTCAGATATCCACCCTGCTCACTTCAAATGTTTGTATGAAATGAATATTTGTTAAAAACACTATTTGTGCTTTGCCGAATAACGGATTCAGCTCCACATGTATTTGTGTGTTTCCGTGTCTGCCGTTCTCTCATCCTTTGTTTCTTTGTTTTCTGTTTCACTGATTCCTCTCCTCTTTTTCTTCTTGTCATAATGTTCTACAGATCACAATGCCCTCTGAGACCAAACTTTATACATAATGAAAACAAATTGTTCGACATGCACCAACTCTGAATCCATTTTGAAGAAGAGAAGGATTCAGTCTAAGAAAGGAACCACATCCTGATGGATTCAGGGGAGTGATATTCAGGGGAGTGATGGCCCGGTGATGGTGCTGTCCGAAGGCAGGGGTCACTAAAAGAAGAAAAGTGGAGTGAGATCAGTGATTTAAATGACTGATAAATAAACGTGGACATCTTGGTGAGGTTAAATGAACACACTTCAGCGTTCCCTCTTCATCTGCTCTAGACTGTATTTGATCCCAGTCGTACCAGTATTGTTGTACTTTGAGCCGACCGGCGGCGTCCCTTCTGCTGACGGGACGTTTCAAGAAGTTGTGACAGAAAAGTTTCAGACGGCAGCTTTCTTTCTTTCTTTCTTTCTTTCTTTCTTCCTCCGTCACTGTGAGGAAACAGAGTTCTTTTAAATGAAGATCCGTGTTTTAATCTGCGCTCCATCCATCCCTCCTTCCTCCCCTCCTTCCAGACAGATTTACCTCCCGCTCCGTCAGCCCCGGCCTCCGTATTTATCCCAGCAGCCCTTTCTGCTGGCCTGGCACTTGTGTTTATGTAGTGCTGTGATTGTTGATTTATATTTTGACAGCATGCATCTGCGTATTTTTGCTGATGTGCGTGTTTTTATTTGTGTGTACGTGCACGCTGCTGGTTGTGAGCGTGTAATTCTCCGCCAGTGTGTGTGTGTGTGTGTGTGTGTGTGTGTGTGTTGCTAACAGAAGCTATTGACTTGTTGTAAAGCCGCGGTCCTTGAGAGTATTTATGAGCGGGGAAGCGGAGCAGCTCGGTGGCATTTTCCCGTCGCCGAAGCAGAACGACTCTCTCTCTCTCTCTCCGCTCTGACAGCCTCTGCTGAGCAAAGAGACACGTTTCCCAGAGTTCATAGCATTTCCTCCCTCCTCTCTCTATCCATCCACAGCTATCTGACAAATCCATATGGAAGCTTATTGATGACAGAAGTAGTGAACGAGCAGCGAGACGAGCTGTAATCGATCTGGAGGTGAGGGCCACATGAACTTTATCTCCTGTGGAAACCAAACGCTCGTACAGGATCATATTTTAAGAGAAGGAACAGCACCGATATATGATTACTGTTGCTTTTATTGTCAAATAGCAAAGAAAAGAGCTGCCATGTATGTGTGGTTGTGTTCAAGATGTTCAGGTTAAGGCAAGATATTTTGGTTAATGTGTTTTCCAAAAAAATGTAAATGTAAAGTTGAAGTGAGGACACATTTATGAAGACAAAAAGACCACAAAATGTATCTATACAAATAATAATAATAAAAAAAGAGAATACCTTCACAGAGCTTTTAGAAAGGTGACGAAGAAAATTCAGAAGATAAATCTTAATTATTTAAAAACGATTTGTCAGGTCCAAAATGAATGTTTTGTTAATCTCTATGGAAGATATCTGACGTTCAGTTCCCACTTCTAACGAGGCTCGTGAGCCAACAGTATAACGGTGGTATCTCTGTGTTGTCAGTGATCAAGTTGGTGTTAGTGTGAAAAAAAAGTTTGATGGTAAGCGCAACCTAAATTCCTTAGGGGAAAGCGAGGGACACACCAAGCTGACATCAAAGAACTCGCGGTAACAAAGGCCACCGTTGAGTCGCCTCACGTCACCTTTGCCTCGGCCAGAAAGTTGCACTCGAACACACCGCAAAGATTACAGCCCACGGCCAACTACCAGGTACGTTCTGCGCCTGCTTGAGAGGTCAGAAAGGTAACTGACTGATCGGTCACACTGAATGACGTCTGCATAGTAATTAATCCGAGCAACGTCTCGCAAACGTAAAACAAGTTTTTGAAAGTGCCCCATGTTGCTGTTTCTGTGTTCCCCTGATTATTTACACTTGTAATGTTCAGTTTGGTCTGTTTCTTGTCTGTTGTGATCTGCAGCCTGCTTTCAGCTTCACGTTGGTTTAGCTATCAAACAAGCTAAAGTTTGCATTTGAAGTGACTTCGTGTCTCTTGTAGTTTTGTCGCTGACGAACCTCCGTACATCCTCCGAGTGCCGAGGCGAGCGGTGATGCTGCCGCGTGCCGCTGACAGATCCAGACATGACCTGCAACAGATGCAAGACTTAATTCTCCCTGCAGACTCTAATGGAGACAAATGGACGAGCCGGCGAGTGACAGAAGGTGCCGCACATCTATATTCATCTAAATTTCCTAAAATTGGTGTCTTCATAGTGTTTGTGGATTCATGTGGACTGGGGGCAGAGAGCTGCTGCTGCCTGTCTGCAGGTAAAAAGGGTTTCTCTGTGTTGTCTGAAACCCATTACTCACTTCGGGTCAGAGGTCAGTCTGTAGTGGGATTACTCAGCCGGCGTATTACTGCCATGATAACGCATTTAATGTGCAATAAGTATATCTTTAGTTATTTCTGCTTTTCCTTTGTACACCATGTATCCTGTACTGACTGCAACGTAAACACACCGGTAAGAGTTATAGAGTGATAAAAAGAGAGAAAAGACTGCGTACAGCGGGCGGACGGGTCCAACAAACACTGGACTTTCAACCAGGAGACCAGACGGGTCCAACAAACACTGGACTTTCAACCAGGAGACCAGACGGGTCCAACAAACACTGGACTTTCAACCAGGAGACACACGGCTGGAGTTCCAGATTGTTTCTAGGCGTTTTGTTTTGTAAGTTACGTTATTGACATTTGTGACAGGCTCTCCGTAGTTGTGCTACGTTGATTTAAATATATATTTGACCTAGTTTACGTACTTATTTTAAGCCCAACCATGACGATTTCTCTTAAAGTGGTTTTCTGCGGATGTTTGCGTGGCATACAAATGTCATTTCCCGTGAGACCGAGCTGGATTATGACACACTGCTGTATTCAGACACAGAGGGAGCTTCAGAGATATTGTTTGAAAACAGATATATTTCAAAATTGTTTGATAAATAAAATCATTTAAAGCCAAAAAAATCAACACCTTCATATCAACGGTGGATCACACGACTGTGTGAAAGGTCTATCTTTTATTTTATCATTTCAGAAAAGGAGAAAGGTCTTGATGAACTGAGGTAAAATTGAGTGACGCGTTTAACAGCAAATCTCTGTCAAAACATCAGTTTAGAAACTCTCACACAGCTCGTGCACTATAATCAAAGTCTCATTCATCCGGTCGTGTACTCACTACGTCTAAAACCGTACCGAATCCTGTTCTTACTTTAATTCCTCGATAAGTTTCTCCGTTTTTGGATCTTCCGTTCACCGTGGAGGCTCGTGACAAAAACGGTTTTCTTCAAGTAATTGATACACAAATGATCATTTTGGGGGGTGAATTGCTCCTTTAATGACACCGGCTGCACTTCTTTGCCTTTGAACGCTGAATGAGAATTGGCTCTCTCTCACACACACACACACACACAAACAACAATAAAAGATATTTAATAGCCACTAATTGTCTGGCAGCAACAAAAGACGATGACATTTGGGAGCGCGGCGTCGCCGTCGCTAATTGAGCTCCGTCGTATACCTGAAGATTTATGGAGGAGATGAACAGCGAGTCGTCCTCTGCTCTGCAAGGACACTCTGCTGCTGCTGGAGAGAAGAAAGAAGGAGGCACGCACACACACACACGCACGCACACACACACACACACAAAGTGAAGGTTGTTTTTTTATCTGCTGGTAAATGCAGTACCTGAAAAAAAAAAGAAATCACAGTGGCAGGACATGAGCTTGAACAAAGCGGCACACTGGCTCATCTAAACTGGATTCATTTAGAAAGAAAAGACAAACACTAGCAGCACTTTTCAACAGATAAAAACGAAATAATACTTTCTCCTGCTTTAGAAAGTTACAGGTCACATCTCTGCTCCACTTTTCTTCTTCCATCCTTTTCATTATTTACACTCAGAAAAAAAATCTTTAAGATGCTGTGAAAAAACAGTGAAGTGACCTCTATTCACCAGCACTGAGGTCGAATCCGTCTCAGCAGCTGCAATTCTGGATAAATGTGGCCGAGTTTGAAGGTGGAGTGTCTCTGTAAATGTGGAGAAACATGAAGCTTTCAGGACTCCGAGAGAGAGACTGCAGTGAAAGAGGCGCTAGAGAAGACGAAGGTGAGATCCATCCGAGGCCTCCGAGTTCAGTCACATTCAGCTCCTCTCTGCGTCTGTGCAACAGATGGGTCACATCCAGTCGCATCGAAACAGCGTTTAACAGCTTGATTTACTAAGCTCACTGCAAATTACAGGCGGGGCAGCGCCGCCTGTTTGCAGCTGAGCGAGGGCTTTTGTAGACAGACGCAGGTTTGAACGCGGTGCTGTTAATAACTGCGGCTCATAAAGACGTCTTGATCCACCAGTTAGTCTGATGAGGATATCATCTAGAAAAAGACCCAGAAAGGCTGGAGGAAGACATCTCAAACTCCTGTAAACCAGTCTGCTAATTAGAACAGGTCCACTCAGCTCAAACTTTCTCTTTTCATCAGATGTGTAGTTAATGATGAATGCGTTGAGCAGCTGTAAACCACCACCTGTTCACTCATTAGTCAAAAATATTATACTGTCAAAATCTGATTTTGTGACTACCGGTACCGGGTTCGTCGGTTACCAAACGGCAAAATGGTCTCTAACGTTACGCCAGTTTCAGTATTTATACCGTACACCTTAAAGGAGAGGCTTCATTCAGCTGTGAGTGACGACAGACGGAGTTCAGGGTGTAGAAAGGCCCATCGACACCTCATTTAGAAGTTTTATAAGCAGCTTAGTTTGTGCTCGTGCCCTGACCCCTCAGGGAGGGATTGCCTGTCTTCTCCCTCCACATACAGCTCTGGCTGCCTCCATTCTGCTTCTGAGGAAGCAACCTCGTTGTGAACATCAGGGAAATCTGCACAATTGCACATAAACTTGTCTCTTTTATAGTTTTTTTTTCCCGTTTGCGTATAAATAAATGAACAATCACAACATGTCTATAAGTGCCTGCTGATGATATGGTCCAACAAGAGCATTCGGACCGTAGATGAAGGATCATTTTGGTTACATATCTCAGAGCATGTAACAGATTAGATTGATTAAATATAGCTGCAGTGTCTCAGCTGTGAAGGTTCAGGGTTTCATCAACGTTGTTCATTTATTGGATTTACATTTAAGAGACCAAACAGAATAGATGAAGGAGAGTAAATCAGACGGTGGAGACACCTCAGCAGCCAGCAGTTAAACAGAACTTCCTCAGACTCTCAGCTGGGAATCATAACGTTCCAGTGAATTACAGAAATGTCCTTTCCCAGGTTTTATGGCCTTCCTGCTTTACTGCCGCTGCTGCTCCGGCCCCACAGGAACTGTTGGGAAAAATTAAACCTGTGCTGCTGCTGGATGGTTCAGACAGGGAAGGCAGGAGGTGTTGATACGGCAGAGACAGACTGAAGTCGGAGAGAGAGTCGGAGAACTTTCTGTTGCAGTGTCCTCGTTTGGTCTTCTGCAGGATATCAGGTGTCATCAGGGGTTTCTGTCAAATATCTCAAGGTTCAGCTTCTCTGAAATACTGATCCTCAGGTATTTGAGGCCTCATAATATGGACTAAAAATTAAGTGACAGATTTCATTAGAAGGTTTCATTTGGGTCAGACTTCCACATCTTTCTGTCACTTGTATAAACTGTTGACTACCAGGCCCAGACGCTTCAGCTCTGTGACTAGATCTTTAAAAGCAACCTTGGAGTTTTTAGATTCCCGGACTCCTACCTTTGACTTTTATCAGATATTTTCTAACTTAGTTGTTCATGTTTTGTACCGATGACTCATGTTCATCCACGACTACGGAACTGACTATATTGAGCAGCTGCAGCAGGTTGCAGGGTCGCCTGAGTTTGATGGGAAGTTTGAGTCCAAAGTTTCACAATAAATGTGTCCCTGTATTCTCTTCTCTCATTTGAGCCTCTTTTAGCTCTTTTAGCTGAGCTTGGTGTTAAAACACTGCCTTTAAAAACCTCATTAAATGCCCTGATGATGTTTTTTCTGAATAGTTTCTAAAAGACGAGGCCTTAACGAGACTGAAACACTCAGAGTGGATTTAGTCCAACAAGGTTTGTTTGACAATTATTTAAATATTTTAGTTACAAAATCAACACACTAGAAATTACATTTTTACTTTATAATATTTTTGTATTGAATGTACATACTTGTCTTTGGATTCTTTTTTTACATTGTTATTGATCTTATTTGTTATTATCTACTTGATCATATTTCATTATTATCATAGAACTACTCCATTTGGAGTCACAATTATACCAGTTAGTTGTTTTTTATTGATGTTCTACTGTGCACAATGGCAGAATGTGATGATGCACAATGGCAGAATGTGATGATGCACAATGGCAGAATGTGATGATGCACAATGGTAGAATGTGATGATGCACAATGGCAGAATGTGATGATGCACAATGGTAGAATGTGATGATGCACAATGGTAGAATGTGATGATGCACAATGGTAGAATGTGATGATGCACAATGGTAGAATGTGATGATGCACAATGGTAGAATGTGATGATGCTCAGGGTGAATGTCATGGCCGAAGGCTCCATTGTGGTCACGTCGCCTCCTGTAGTGGATACCAGGAGTATTTTAGAGCCAGATTCACTTTCAAGAGGTAGAAAACCCATTTGGCACACTTTGGGTATCCCAGTGGTCCAAATGGAGAGTCCTCCTGGTCCTATCCTGACTAGAACCTTTGTAGAATCTCTGTGCTTTGTGTTATTTCTATCTGCTTTGGCTCAGTTGTAGTGGAGGAGTTGCTGAGTGAATTCAGAGGCGTCTCTGTGCACGGCATCATTTATATAATGCTGTTATCCACTGTCTGCTCTAGAAAACATTATAGGAGAGGATACAAAATGTGAATGTTTCCTTTGTTACTATGCCTGAGTAAACTGTAATGAACTAGTCACCATGTTACTGACACCGGGGATGAATCCTCTGAGGTCTCACCTCTCCATAGAGACCAGGATCATGCAGATAGACCTGCTAGTTGTGGAGCTATTCTTCATTTATTGTGGGTCTGTCTGTCTAGGAGAAGCACACCTTCCAGCAGCCCTAGGGCTGTAGAGGTTAACTAAGTCAACTGAAGTCAAAAGGTTGTTTCACAGGGAACATGGAGAGAAAGCTCTACTCACCAACAATGTGGTAAAGTACTGAAGTGGTAACCCTTACTGAAATCCTACAAGACTAATGAGGGATTAGGGCGGCGTAGTGAGCAAAGAGAACTGTCAACACCACGTAGATATAGATCAGACAGAAATCCATTGCATTTAAGCATGTTTAACAGCTCAGGTCTCCGAGAGCCAGACACAAGTAATGTGTCATTATCTGCAGCAGACTTCTGTAAGTTAATATGTTAATATGTTGATGTTATTAATGTAATGAAGTCTGTCTGCTGTAAGTTGATTTAAAGGGATGCAAAGAGATGATCTTCCGTCCTTCTTCATTTAACTCTCCTTTCCTTTCTTCTATTAGCATGAAAATATGCTAAATTAAAGGTCTGGTAGTTAATATTTACAACGAGCATTTCTTCTGTTGGTACTCGAGAGCATTTTACTGGCAGTTCTCGTGTACGGTTTGGAAGATGTTTAACTCCTAATTAAGTGTTTCTCCACTGTGGGTTGGCCAGTTTTACTCCAGTAAAGAGTTTGATTTCTTCCTCCGCCGCTGACTGAAGTAAATAAAACTCTCTGTAAACTGCCAACGAGGATTTGATTGATTTTTTGGAGCTGATTTCTGTTAAAGTCGACAACATTTTACATTTAATTTAATATCTTCAAACTAAACTATCCTGAGACTAAAAATACATTCCTCCAGTGAAACAGGGTGATTGTGATACGTGTGTGTGTGTGTGTGTGTGTGTCTGGAATGTGATCAGTGTGTTTCATTAGAGTCCGCTCAGGTTAATCAGCTCCTGCAGTGTTGTATTGATTAGTTCTTCAATCGATCGGAGCGGATCAGGTTAATAATATCAGCATCGCACGTCGATCGGCTGCATTATTAGCTTCATGCACAGGACATGGCCGACGCCGTCGTCTCATTGGCTGCTTGTTTTCCTCCTCTCCTCTCCTCATGGTGTGTCACAGCGAGGCAGCGCTTGGCTTTCATTACGCCGCCCATTGATCTGCAGGACCAAGATGGAGCGGCGCTCTAATGGCTGACGACTGGCAGCGTGTCGACCTGTCCGTCCTCCTCCACCTCCTCTGCCATCATCATCCACTCCTCCTCCTCCTCCTCCTCCTACCGCCATGGAGAGAGGGTGACGGAGGAGCGGAGGAGGGATATAAGGATGACAGAACAGAGGAGAGGAAGGAAGGAGGGAAGGAATAAAGTTAAATCAGATTAAGGCACTTTATTTTGACTTTAAAGGGATAAAGGAAGAAGAGAGGGAAGAGAAGGAATGGAGGAAGAGAAGGAGAGCTAAGAGGAGGCAGGATGAGGAGGAAGAGAAGGAGAGCTAAGAGGAGGCAGGATGAGGAGGAAGAGAAGAGGAGAGCGACAAGGACAAGAAATAATTACATTTATTTATTCAGCAAACTTCTAAGTGATGTTACAAAGTGCTTTAAAGCACAGTAAGAGATGGTTGAATAAAACGGTGAGAAACAGAATGAATTTATAATAAAGAACAATTACAAATATAAGAAAAGACTTTTGAGGGATTTCTAAAAAACAACAGTGACTTTGTGTGTCACTGAGCCGTTTGACCTGAAGCTTTAAAAACCAGCAACAAGGTTTCAGCGTCAACCGGTGAACTAATACCAAGTCAAATATTGTTTTAGTGCACATTTGATTTGATGTTTGTTCAGAATAAGCAGAGCTAAATGAATCTGAAGGAAGGGTTGATGTGAATATAGGCTATATAAATAGAGAATATACTGTAGGTTTGCCAAGAACACTCTGAAAGGGTCACATATGACAGGTTGGACTATAGGTTTAGACCCATAACACTAGGACCGCCATTTAATGTTGTGGAGCCAAAAGTTGAGTTTTGGGTCATTGTGTGTGTTTCCCTCCTTTCATGACTTCATGCCTGTTGTCATATTGATGAAACACATGGTTTATGGTCTTCTTCCTGACAAAAGCTCCCTTTAGTCACCAGTGAGGAGCATTAGGTGTAACAGGGTGGAGGAGGAACTGAAGAGGAGCATTAGGTGTAACAGGGTGGAAGAGGAGTGAAGAGGAGCATTAGGTGTAACAGGGTGGAGGAGGAATGAAGAGGAGCATTAGGTGTAACAGGGTGGAGGTGGAATGAAGAGGAGCATTAGGTGTAACAGGGTGGAGGAGGAGTGAAGAGGAGCATTAGGTGTAACAGGGTGGAGGAGGAATGAAGAGGAGCATTAGGTGTAACAGGGTGGAGGAGGACCTGAAGAGGAGCATTAGGTGTAACAGGTGGA